>LYUA01000537.1:300388-317682 GCA_002093875.1 Calopteryx splendens | reverse complement strand
AGTAAGGTGGGATGGGAGGCGAAAGGATTCTCTCCCGCCGAGATATCGCGTCCAGCCGCGAGCAAAGTTTCCGGTGAGGAATTTACGGTGATATCTTATATTAGCCGTCGGAAGAGGTAAAACAGAAAAGAGTAGCACACTGATTAACTCTCTAACGGACATTTCTTTTTGCCTTGGCGAAGGGAAACCAGCGTCGAGAATCTACACTTTCAATGTTCGGTACGAAAGAAGAATTATGTACACAAACTGCGTATACAAATGACAATTGCTATGAATTGCTTTGGGATATTTGGCCAGGACCACTCTAAAATTAAGTTAAATTAATTAATACTTCCGAAAGAGCATTTTTTTTCGGTCTTTGAAGAAATGGCTAATATTTGGAAATATTTTTATCGCCCTCGATACCAACTCCGGGTAAAGCTAAAAATGCAAGGGCTATAAATAATATTTTTTAGAACAAAGACGCGACACAGCATTGTGCCTCAAGAAATCACGTACCATTTCACATTATTGAAGCTCCCCCCCTCCCCTCCCCAATAACACCATTTGACAGCAAAAATCAAAACGACAGAATTAAATTCATGGCGCGGCGAGACCTGAGGAATTTGACACCGCCCTCGAATAAATCCTCGAACGAATCGAACGTCACACACTTATCGCCGAGAAACGAGGCAGCCCAAGTTTCCGCACACTCTCCCTCGAAAGAATATTCACGGGGATCGGTACTCACTTGACGATGAAGTCGAACTCCGAGAAGGCGAGCAGGGATATCCCGAGGAGCGTGGTGATGGCTCCATGGGCAGCCGGCGCCAGGACGCCCTCCAGGGCCAACTGAGCCCTCCTGTCTTTCCCTCCCACGCTCGTGACGAATCCCTGTAACAGAAAAAGGGCGTTCAAAACACTTTGCGCCATGCACATAGTTTAAAAAAAAACTTCGAATTTAAGCCGTGTCCAATTTGGGTCACGTCGAAATTAACCATTTCGTCACCACTTCCTCATGTCTTTTACGTAGGTATGCGAGGATCTGCTTTGAATTTTCTATGTAAATATAGCGATTGTTTCGCGGAGTTACTCTGAATCATAGAATAATGCACTAAAAAATCATTCAAAAATAATAAAAAATACATGGCATGAAACGGTTCATGAGCAGTGATTTCGGTTAGGTTTTTTATCAATTTTGTGTCAAACAGTATGCATCGAAAAAAATAAAAATCGAGGCATCAAATTCTCCCCCTACAATATGTTTACACCTACTACTGCGAGTCTGAGAAAGGCTTCTGTGAAATTGGTAAGCACAAGAATAACATTTGGCGATGATGTGGAAGCAGTTTAGAAGCATTTCTGGATTTAAACTATATATCAGTATGAAACAAGGTTATACAAATGTGAACAGAAAATTCCTTTCAAGATAGTATATTATTTTCAGAGATTTATTACAACTTTTACCCGTTTAATGGAATTGGATATACTCGTAGTCATTGAGATTCTTGCTTTTGATTCCACTAAAATTAAAAATCCCTGGCATTACTTTGTGGAGTTTTTTTTATCGTAACACAAGGAAACACAATTTGTAAATTTTGAACATCAGATGATTTCAACGGTCTATACAATGGTGCAAGTCAGCATGTTGAAAAAACCTAAAAAAATAAACGAAGCCTCTAATAAATTGCCACTGACAACTATTTTAATAGTTTTTAATTCCTCTACATTGTAAAACGTATACATTCCAACAGTACTGAACTGGGGAATTTACAAAGTGTTTATATCTGTGTTAGATCAATTCTTAGTGTTAATTTAGCTCATTTTTTGTCTTTAATGCATCACGATTCACTTCATTGCCGTTGCTGGGTTAGAGAAGGTACTGAATTGGACAGAGTTGCAAACGATAGGACGACCACTCACCAGAGAAACCTGAAGGAATATCCTCGCGGAGAGACCGACACCAATGACCAGGAGCACGGCCGGTATGGCGCTCAGCCGGACCCCAAGGGTGGCCGCCACCCCCATCATCTGGATGAGGGTAGCGGCCGACGCGGACGCCACCAGCAGGGCCCCCCAAGCGTCCAGCAGCAGGAGCGCAGCCGCGGCCCACGCGGCGGCGATCGCGGCCCCGAGCGCCGCCGCCAGCGCCCCACGCAGCCCCAAATACTGCTGCCAGAAGAGGAAGGGGATGCCCGAGGGGAAGTTGGGCAGGCCCCTCGCCTCGAAGCGGCCGCACAGCTCCCGGACGGAGCGGAGGAGCTCCGTGAGGCGCGTCGTCGACGGGTCCGCGCCCCCGAAGCTCCAGAAGTCGCCCCCGCCGCCCCCCGCGTCTCCCCCGCCCTCCTCCATGAGCGCCGCCTCGCTCCGCCCGTCCGCCACGCTCACGTAGAACGGCATCTGGGCGTAGACGAGCGGCGCGGACTTGGGTATTTTGAGCTCGTAGTCGGACGGGGAGTGGGGCCAGTGGCGGGGCTCGGGCCGGAGGTTGGCCTGGGAGGCGCCGTAGGCCAAGGCGTCGTTGGTCGCCCAGGCGCTGAGGTAGTTGTAGAAGGCCTTGGGGTTGATGATGCCGTCTGAGTCGACGAGGCGGCCGGTCGTGACGAGGGAGCGGTCCACGGGGTTGTCCACCCGACCCGTCTGCACCAGCAGCTTGTACGCGAGGATGCCGTCGTCGGAGGCGTTGCCGAACCACCGATCCCTCGCTATCTTGCCGTCCGCCCAGTCGCGGTCGAAAGAACTTTGGAGACCTAAGAAAGGACGTTGGATTTGTCAATACCCGGGATGTATGTTGCATGTGTGCTATGGTGTTGGTACCGCTACCGAGAGATGCAAACGATTTTTGCCCTAGGTCCCGGCACTAACGATTATTATTTCCCCAGGGCCTGGTACCGGTGCCTAGGTACACTAGGTACTACCGGTACCGAGGTACCTAGTTTTCCTGTCCTGGATAACAACACTTGAAATATTTTATAACGTCAATAAATAGCAGGGAATGTCACCGGTACATAGGTACCGAGAAATACCTAGTTCTTGTCTTATGCACTGGTATTTATTTACCGGTATCTAGGATTATTGCCCTAGGCACTGAATCAGATACCTAGGATTCGTACCGTAAGTATTGGTACCGAGGTACCCGCACGTACTTAACTCGCCATAGCATCTGTGAATGAGGAGGCGGATTAACACTTGGTGTCGCCATGGGCAAGGTCAGTGATTTTAGATCGAAGGGAAGACAAGGACGACAAGCGATAATAATGTGGCACGGGAAACAATAGAATGAGTGAAAACAGGTTTGTCCAAATGCCACACGCCCTAAGGTGGCTTGCAGGGTCATGTGTACATATCCTCTTTGCTTCCACGTCCAAAGTAAATAGAGTTTCGGAAGCATAAGCTACTGTCGAAGTTTATTTTACTTATTAAGTACTTTCACAGATCATTTCACCCACTGCTCGTCATAAAAAAAATGCTTTTGAATCATTTCCTTGAATGGATAAATGTGCAAAGGAAATAAAATGGGAAAAAGTGAGAATTCGGGCTACAGCAAATTTTGAGAACGAATCATAGATGGACCAAGTAACATGTGAAAAATACATTGGGAACAAGGGAGTGTGTTGTTCAAAGTTTCGCTAGCTAGCCACCTTATGCCAAGTGACACCCATGATTGTTCAAGTATACTCACCGAGAAGCCATTCCCTGAACATAGACAACCAGAATTCGGGCAGTCCACCGTCGTCATTTCTAACTATATATGGTACGCGCACGTAAGCATCGTGGTATTCATATAGCAGTCGCTGATTAGTGGGATACTCGAAATCTCCTCTGGTGACAGCATACATGCCATAGAAGCCAAAGTTGGAAGCCTGGAAGAAAGAGACCAGTTCAACATATCGGACGATCGATAAAATGCAAATTGGAATCGTAACGTACAAAGCATCTCAGGAAAAAAAGGCAAGAGGCAGGGGTGAATTATGCGTATGGGGGAACGGAATTCACCTGAGCTTTCAGGAATGCATGTTCAGCAGTTCCGACCGGAACCAGCTCCGTCAAAGCCAACCCATCTCCCAGACGAGTTTGGGCTGCCCACGCACCAGCGGCGACGGCCAATGCGAGAACCACCATCACCGACACCTGAGGACAGGGAGGGAAAAGGTGATGGAAACAAATGAGTGGAAAGAATCGGCAATATTAATAACAAGGGCACACTGCGTTAACCAAAAATCGAAATTTGTTCATAACCAATAACTCTCCACCTAATTAAAAAAACTTCTAAGAAACCCCTCCCACCCTCCTGCTAATTCGTTCGGGCACCTCTCGTGACAGGTCAATATCAATAATTATTTTCATAAGATGACATTTCACATTTACCGTTAAATGGATAAATTCAAAATCTTTTAAACGGCTTATTCGAACATTATTTTATCATAGATTTATTTTTAATTAACCCCATTATTCAAACTTATTTGGTGGTATATTTATTTTAATTTTTTTAATGGTAATCTACCGGTTAAGGTAGATTGCCATCAAACCACCACACCACAACAGTAATCCTTATTTCATTTATTTTAATTCATCAATAAAAATTAATTTTTTTAGTTTTACCTGAAATTCTAGAGAAAGCATCTCGGCATTTACAACACTAAAATATACCATATCGTTCATATGAGGTCTCCACTGTACAGTGAAGAATCATCTAACTCTATCAGAATTTTGACCTCATGGGGAGAGCATTATTACATCTAAGTGTTTTGGTAGGAGGTTAGAAAGTATCCCTTAGCCACTAATTACCACACTATTTAAGGGGATTAAAAAAATACATTCCTACTTAAAGAGGCCCATTTAGCATTTAAAAATATTACATTAATAACGCAAATCATAGCAGCCTGAAAATAAGCAGGCATCTGGTAGACTCACATCCGCATACATTGATGATACCTCAAAAAAGTATATTACGGAATTTCCAAAAGCAATAGTATATTCTAGCAAAAGTTTCCCACTGGAGCAGCGCTACCCATACGGCCCCTTCCCATGAAAACTACGACAAATCCAGGCACTTCCCGATACATCTTCCAAGACAAATAAGCGTAATTTTGAGTTCAATTACCCGAAGAAAAAATTGGATACCCAAAGTGTGCCCTACTGGTTTTCTCGATCCCCCAAGAAGTACAGGTAGTAAAACAAACGTTTAGCGGAGAAGAATATTATTGACAATTTATTTTGTACTAAAATATAATCCACGAGAATCTTTTAGAAATTCTGAATTATTATATGTGGTGTTGTTGGAATTGGTTGCTATTTATTGTTTGACCAGTGAGCCTCAAAAATGTTTCAACGAAAGGTCTCTATCGAAACATTATTAAATGGAGAGATGGAAGGCATTCTTCTCCAATATGTTTTCATTTGTTGATAGAGCAGACGGATTAGAAGTCATTGTCCAGGAGTTAAAATGCCGTAATTAAAAAGAAGGCGTAACTGTAAGGTAAGCTCTACCCTCATATACCAAACCGACCTTCCGGTTGATTACCTACTGTGAATTTTTTTTTATTTCAGGCCAGGCAATAAAAAAACGTTCTGAACAGGGCAATTCTTGTCCGTTTTCGGATCCCTTCGCACGAGAACGCAGCGAAACCACTGGGAGTTTGATTGGGCACTCGGCCCAAGTGGCGAATCGGGGAGGATCGCATCCGCACCGAGGTGAGGCAGGCGGCGGAGACTTCACAACAAACCTTGGCGGATGGCTTCATGAGGGCGGGTGCGTAGTGGTGGGCCGCAATCTGCGACAGCGAGCAGCTAGCGATGGCCGAGAGGGTGCACCGGGGGCAGCAGTGAAAGGGGTTGGCGCCGGATGGCCCGTGGAGGGTGCCCGCACTCTCCGACCTCCAGAAGGGGCCCCGGAGGCCCCGCCTCCGTCGGCCCAACTCCCCCCCCGTCGCGATGCCCGCCTCGAGGTCCGCCTCCAACCCCCTCCCCTTCGTCAGGAGGTCCCGCGTGGAGGAGGACGAGGGCAGCGACTCAATCGAGCCCGCCTGGCTCCCCTGGAAAGCGTCAAAGCGCGAGCCCCGCGTGAAAAATGGCAGGTGGAAGAGAGCGCACGCTTGCACGTAGGCACTCGGGATGGGAGGTGTGGTGGTGAGGAGGCTGATCTGTTTTTATCTTGCAAACATTTTAATGGAAGTGATCCTATGAAATGCTTGACACAAGCCGGTTATTTCTATATTAAAAAAATGTTTAATGCATTTTGGCCGCAAGACCTTTTATGCATGTACGACATCATTCCATTTTCAAACATTATTTACGTCTCCCTCGTTTCTCAAAAAAATTAATAGTTTTGTTTCCAAAAGTTAACTTTTCTGAAAAAGTGTCAGTAATTTTAATGGATATATATAAATTTACTTGCTGTTTTTTTGGTGGTAAAATGTCATAAAATTACACGATCCGATATATTCTTTATTTATGTCGTTTATATATATTGTTGGTCACTTGAATTTCTTATTTATCATTTAAATTTTTAAATTTTGTGGTGGTAGCGTCCACACGAGATTCCCTTCAACGCTACCTGCAGCTCATGTGCATGTTAGAACTCATGGCTGAAAAGTGAGCATTTGGCATTTTCTTCAATCATTACTTTACGGGAAATTCGATTTACGACATTTCTCGACATTATAAGAACATCGTTTACGATGAATACAACAGCAATTAACTGATAAAAATTTGGGAAAATCAATATCTAGACCATTCACGATCCGAATAGCTGGAACTTTTATCAATGTAATATTAAATTATATCATCAAAGGGAACCGCCATCAATGAATCCCAATTACTTGCCCGCGGAAGGACAAAACTCCCTCCAGGGCACTCCCACACCAAGTCATTTCCGGAAGGCTCATAATGACAGTTTTGAGACACGAAAACAAATATACCCCAGCGAAAAAAATAACTACCTCTTCGGGAGACGGGTCGTTACGTACCTGACCGATCCCGGCAGGGTACTCCGTCTCCGGCGCCAGCACCGTCACCGTCTGCAGCCTGTCCGGGGGCAGGGCCCGGGTGATGGTCATCACCTGGCGCTTGGGCGTGGGGGAGGGCTGGTGGTGGGGCCTCGCGGGGTCTATCGTGGGCGCGGGCGGCGGGAGGGGCACCACCCGGCACTGAGGCACCGCGGCCACCGGGGTCACGCTCTGCGTGGGCTTTGGTCTCTCCCTGCCGCACGGGCAAGGGTCGTGGGGGTGGGGAGGGGCGGAGAAGCACCACCACGAGGTGGAGGGGGATGAGGTAGGGGCGGGAGGCGGCGGCGGCGGGGGTGGCGGCGGCGCGGCGCTGTGGAGCTGGACGGGGGTGCGGTGGTAGGTGTGGGAGTAGCCGCCCGGGGAGGGGATGAAGCAGCACAGGATGTCGGCGCGGCCCGACCTCCGGCGCCGGAGGTCCAGGCTGACGATGGCCGGGAACACGAGGAGCGTCGCCGCCAGGTTGAAGAGAACCAGGATGGCGGCCTGCGTGAGAGAGGAAAGGGCGGTGATTACACCGGTCGATGGCCTGCCGACGGGAAAGGAAACCTGGGAGCCAAGGGCTAATGGCGCATCCAAACTGCAGTCAATCTCATTTGCAACGGGATGCAACGGATACTGCTCCCCCAACAGCCGTTGCTCCATGCAACAATTTTGTTACACGCACTGTCACTCACGGACTTTCTCTCTCAGAGACAAAAACACTCGGAAATATATACTTTTGCAGAGGTAATGAAAACAACAGCGATGTTAACATAAGTCAGGAATTCCGTTCCAAAATCACTATGAATTTATACGATAAATCTTTCAAACCGATTGGAAATTGGTTCTTTGGTTTCCGCTGTGTTTGACAGTAGAATTCCTTCCGGTTATCGGGTCTTCACCGCGTAGGTAGACATGGTTGACAATTGTTTCGGTGATGTTCCAATCAGCGAAACTGTTGTCAGCCATATCAACATACGCGGTGAAGACCCGAAAACCGGAGAGAAATTCTTCGATTGGAAATTGATATCGCCAGGAACGTGGAAAGACGGGGTTTGGGAGGGAAAAAGGCGTTACCGAGACAAGATGGTAATGGATCCTTGGCTTGACGGTCCAGCCTCTGCTCGTTCATTTGGCTTAAAGATCTGCAATTTCATACGCACGATCGTTTTAACCGTGAAACATTGCATTATAAAATGCATTGTACGACCAAATTTCCTCGGTTTGACTGACACATCGTTTCAACCGTGACCGTTTCAAAATGAGATTGACTGCATTACTAATTACTAAGTCATTGTCCGTTTCCTGGATCATGGCGCTTCGCCTGGGACGTGCCACCTGTACTCACTTATACTCCACTCGCCCCAGTCTTTCTGCTCGGGCAAAAACACTTCGACGAGAAAACTGATCAAAACTTCCTGGACGCATGCAACATTTTACGCGATCCGAGTTCCGATACTTGAATTATAAATATGGCAAGACATTCAAGTGGTCAAGGAAATCTTTAAGGTACCACTCGTCAGCGTAGCCGCATAAGCGACAAAATAGGTGCACAAACTGTCAAAAGCTATTCGGAACAACCATGCAGAGAAATCGGTGTCAGAGAGTTAGTTAGTTACCTGAAGAGAGAAAACCCTCAAGGCGGGAATGGGGATGATCGCAGCGGCAAAAAATGCACAGGTGGTGCTGAGTGACGTCAGCAGAATACTTACACCCGTCCTTTTTAACACTGTGCCAGTCTGGCCCTGGAATACAGGAGAGGAACGATTAGCGGTTACCGTGTCATGTGTCCTTTGTGTCATTTATGTCAACACATGGATTATAGAAAATAAATATCTACTATAAGGGCATAGCGATACCGCAATGCATCGTCTAAAGCGTGGGACAGACAATCGGCATCGAGATGTCGAACAGTACAGTCAATTGTGTACTTAACGGTGTGGAATTACTTACGATTACTCTATATTCCATTTCCAAAAAATCAAAAGCCGCGAAATTTAAAAAATATCGAGTTGATGAGAATGAAGTTAGCAGCAATATCGATACATTCTACGTAGATTCAATAGCATGAGCATTGAGACGAGGTTTTGCGAAGGTTAGATGTGTGAAGTCACGGGTTTTCTGTGAAAACGACCTCGACATGTAGAGACACCCAATGCGTATCGGAACACGCGGTGTCGAATTAATATTTACGCGGCTCAATTCACATCGTACTTCGATGTTCAAAACCAGAACATCGCAGTAAGAAGTTTAGTTTACGATGCTCACACTGGAACCCATCCGCCATGTGTTCGAGGTAAATGGATTAAATAAAGTCAAATGCTACATTCAAAGTGTTCAAACATAGCTGATCCAGATGTAGGGGAAACATAAAAAAAACATAAATATTAAATTAATTAAGATTAAGAAATTAAATAAGATCGGGTCAGTCAGGATTAGCTTACCTCGGGGGAAAGGTCATTTCTGCTAGCCAGCTGGTCCCCGTACGCATGAGTGATGAGGAAAACGTCATCGACTCCTAAACCCAGAGCAAGGAAAGGAACAATCTGGAAAGAGGAGAAGCAAATGAGCCCCATGGTCGCTCACGTTAGCCATTCACCCGACTACATCATATCGATGAATATAACAAGTCAGTTGGGAGGGGGGGAAGGTGGTTCCTCGTCAGTCAGAGATCGACTTTATCCCTGACTTGGAAGACTTTAGATGGACGGAAACAAACTCTGGTAAGAGTTAATCGTTGACAGGAAAGGGTCAACGACCCTTCCACCGACTTGTTATAATCAACGTTTTAACTTTATCAACCGGCAGTCTGAAGAGCTCCAGTTTGAACCACTGCTAAAAATAAGCCAGAGGGTAAGCAAAACCGTGTAATCGCTCCCGATCTGGACTTAACTCAGGTACGCAGAGACAAAATTTACAAACAAGTGATAAGCAATTCCACATTTTTGTCAGATACTAGATAGACTCGCACCTGACAAAATAGATACTCACCAGAGAATCAACATCTCACATAATCCAAACAATGGAATGCAAGCGTGCGAAAAAAATTCCACAAATGTAGAAAAACAAATAATAGAGATAAGTGATTAATTATATTTGAAGTACGGCTAACAACTACAAGAACGAATATGCTTATTTTCTCCATACCTGGGTCGTGGCAGCATTGAATGTTATGCCGAGCAGGGCACAGAATCCCAGCCCCGCAGCAACCGTCGCCCCCACCAACAGGACTCCAGCTAATCCCACACCACACTGTGACCGCACAGGATCGTGGAGGCGCAAGAGAGATAAACCCGCATATACCAGCTGAAAATGTGGACACAATTTGTTAAAAGTGATACGTCACCACTCCGATAATCAAAGTTGTGAAGACACCACTGCACCCAAGGCAAAACTCACCATAGCAACATATCCAATTGCAATTCTCGTGATGCTGACTTCCGAAAAACGACTCAGGATGTCATCAAGAGTAGCTGTAGAGAAGGCTAGGAGGTCATAGGGAGAAGTTGAGTTATCTTTTTGGGACATCAGCCGCTTAACCTCCTGAAATGGTGAGGGAGAAATTTCTTCGTTAAGGCCTGGTTACATTTAGTTTTGTGGTATATTTAAGTTCACATCTTCTATAAATTCCCACGGGCATACAATCAAAGAAAGGGTAATCTTTCGCGGCGAGGGGGACCGCACCAATCGTGGCTTTTGACTTATCCGGTGATGAATCCCGCTTTAACTCCCGTTGTGGGTCGGATTCTGAGGATATTGTAAGGAGACGAGAGCCGTGCGACTCCCATTTATCGACCAGATCCCCGCCCACGACTGATTCTATACCCTGAAACTATGTCCGTTCCAATTTTGATCTTGGCAACGTTAAACCTACTCGAGAGGTCATCGGTACGAGGCCGGTAACGGACGGAAAAAATGGACCGGGGGCAAGACCACACGAAAGGGCACAATTAGCCCGATTTAAACGTGAGTTCCGGGTGACACCCGTTATCACGCGACTCACCTCCGAGAAGCGTCGCTGCCAAGTGTCCAGGACTAGAGAAGCCTTCTCCTGGGTCCAGTCTACATGATGCACCTTGTAGTCGTCTGACCAGTATTCATACAGCTCCCTCTCCCCCATGAGCTGCACCACCGTCTGCAGTGCCTTCGCCCTAACAGGAAGGAGCAAGACACCGTCAAATCACTCCACCTTTCTTGTTTTTTTTTACATTCCGCTCTTAGGAGAGGAATCAATCAATTTACCAATATCGTCATGCGATCGGGCATGCGAACTCTTACCTGACTATGTGACCTGTTTTATTTTTGGTTGCCCCTCCTACCAGCAGCTCTTCCGGCCAATGCATGTACTTGGCTGCAAATCCGTAGCACCCACCGGTCAACTCCGCACCAACATTCGGCACCTGAGGAAGAAGCAAGACCCGGTTTAATAATCTATTTCAATCCTAGCATTCTAGATTCTTCTTCAAAGAAGATAAGATAATGCCTTCGGAAGAACCGAAAAGAGAGACAATTCGAAAAAACCATCCGTGTCACATTTTTCCAGAATGGAGGACGAAATGTAATTCTGTTCATATGCTTGTGACGTCCTACCCATAAGAAGTGTGTCGATTAACTATATCCAGAGATATAAAGAGCTCATAATATCCTATGTCATGATCTATATAGTTACATCGCCCGAAGGTGTTGACAATAGTGATTCCAAAATGACTGTCTATAACACGAAATTCCCTATTCCTCAGAATTGAACAAGGAAAAAGGATAAGAAAAATTTGTCAGTATTTTGTTTCATATAATATGTAGCTGTCCCCCTAGTTAGGATGAAACGAGTGCTGTTCAATAAAGAATGACTATATTTTTTTATCCATATAATTTACTGTGGATAAATTTATTTTTGTGTTATATTGCTAGCTTGATGTGAAATGCATATTCGGAGCAAGTTTCATTTACCTGACCCTAGCATTGCCTCGGCGGAAGCCGTTGCAAGTAGTTGAAACATTATCAGTTCGCCTCCGACAACTATGGAGGCAACGGGCGACGAGAAATATTTTGCATTGGAATTTTGATTCCGCCTGAGAAAATCGTCAGCTGAGGTTTTGCAATGCCACAGAAGTGTTACACGGAATCTTATTTTTCCCTATAGTGTATACAGCTAGAAAAGGATTTAAATGTTCAAAGAGGGGAGAAATCCAAATGATGGTGGACCTGGAGCTCCCAAATTTTCTGGAGCAGTAACTGCTCGAACAGAAGTAAACAACACCGCTGCCGCCATTGTGAGAGAAGATTGTCGAATAACGTTAAGAGTACTATCTGATATATTGAGAATTCCATTGAGTGCCACCCAAACGCTGGTAACAGACATATTGCAAATGAGACTTGTTTGCGCATATTGAGTTCGGAGGCTAATTACGCCCGAACCAGATTACGTTTGCTTGAAAGCTGAGTAGCACGAGAAAATCAACGTGAAGTGTGTCCCTCATTAGAGTCCAGACCTAGCCCCATGTGACCAACTCCTCCACACAATCAACACAACCAACTCCTGGGCACCAATGAGAAGAAACAGCTTCGTGATGAGCGAACAGTTGACGCAGGCGAACTCAAGTAAACAAATTTAGATGCATAGGTATACATATGCATGCCATATAGAATGACAGATGAGCTCAGGTGAGCGCCCGAATCGCATGATCATCCCAGTTTAAGGATTTACACGATTTACAGATTCCTTCGCCACACGCTCAGAGGTGCGGACGTACAGAAAGGGCCAGAAACAAGGGCACCCGAGATCATCTGTGACCCACATGCCATCGTAATTACACCGGTAGTTTAAACATCGGTCCTCCACGGAGCCAGAGAGCCCGTTCACGAGTCACCACAACCCCAACTTCACGTGACCTCTCGGCATTCGCACTTCCGCCGAATCCTCCCAGCACCGTAACACGCGGATTGAAAAAAAAAACAGAAACATCTTTCCGGGGGTCATAAAACACGGCTGAAGCATGCGAATGGAGAATGGAATTCCGGGGAGGGTGAGAGGAGGTGGAGTTGGGTCGATTCATTTCTCTCGTCGGAATCGGGGGAGGGGGGAGATGCTCGGGGAGGAGGAGAGGAGAGAGGCGGAGGCGGGAAGGAGGAGAAGGGAACTTCTTACGACATTCCCTTCATCCGAACCCTTCCCCCCAACCTCTCTCTCTCTTCTCTCCATGCCCGTCCATTACCTCAACGGTGCAATTACGGCCCTCCCCACCTCGGCTCCGCCCCTCTCCCCTTCACCACCCCCGACAAACCCTCCGTCCCGGCCCGTGTCCGCCCTATCACATCTCAATAGGGAAGGCATGATCGCCCCGCAGGCCGAGGTGCGCACGAGAACCTTTCTTTGAACCAAAAGAGAAAAAAATAGGAGGTGCCCCTCGGTGGAGAACTTCAACCGCTAATGGAATTTTGAAGGCTCAAGGAAGTTGTAAAACACCGAATGCGGATCACGCAAACCCCGAGACCTTGGTTAAACAATAACATTTTCCTAACGACGAGCAAACGGAATACTGTGGGCTCTCTAAAATAAAGCGAAATTGAGCTTTCTTGCGCACATATATTTCGTAAATTACCAACTAGAAGGGGAACTTATCTTCGTTTTAATTAAATGACGCCGTTTCCATCAGCACTTAGTTTTTAAAAATATATAGTTTCCCTAACCTCATTACATTTGCAGATAGCAGTGGTTACTAGCATCACTATTTATAAGAAGAAAACCAGTGCTTTGTTTCTAGAAAGTTCACAAAGTAATGGTCTAACCAAGGGCAATTTAGGATAACCTTAGCGGTATTTTTGAGTTAATATATTTCGATGTATCGGGGGATTGGGGACTTCTTCAACGGTGTTACCAATCACCTCTTGCATTTAAGGCGTGAAAAAATATCCGTTTACGATCACTTCAGAGATGTAGTAAATACGGAACATGCTACTCGTTGAGAACCAAAACTATCCCACGAAGAAAAAATGTCAGATAAAGAGGGTGTATTTTTTAATAACGACCTCTAGATATATACGTGCAAAATACGATCGGATTCCGGTGACTTGATCCAGCATAAATTATATTTAAATTTCTGGACAAGACGAATATGGCCAGACCAGGCCAATCCTCCAGCCTGCCTCGAGGATTACGACATTTCACGACTGCGCACGTTCGTACGACACGGAATTACGGTGCAAAGAGATTTTGGACATAGAAAAGAAATAACTAAAAAGATAAGGTGGAAGTTACGTCAGGAAATATCTCTCCCACAGTAATCTTCGAAACGGGTGGTTGACAAATAGCGGTACAGTAAAATGTCACACAATGACTCCACTTAAAATACGATGCGCATTATATGACGACCAGTTTCAATTGCAGAATCGACTGTTTTTCGACATCCAATTCCATCCTCGCGGTCCTTTCTCTCTCTCTCTCCAAACCCCTGATTAAACCGACGTGACCGAGAGAGAGCGACCATCTTCGTACTTGCGGCTCTTATTGTATCATTATCGCATCGAACGAGGCGATAAACCGCCGAGGATTAGCCGGGTGGGCGGCGGGAAGGGAGGAGGTTAATCGGAAGCACTGGTGGTGTGGGAGATAACCTAGTGGAACGGGAGAACGTTTCGTATCGGTTCCAGGGCCCCAGGGGCGGCAGGGAGGGAGGAAGACCGACTTAAGGGGGAGACGGGAAGTGATATAGAATTCTGAATTACTCCATTAAGCCTTCAGGAGGGTGGGGGGGAACAGGAAGAGGTGGGCGTGAGGGTTTAGGGGAGGGGTGAGGTGTGTGAGAAGGGACGCAGGGGAATGCGAGAAGGATGATGAAGGCGGCGCTATCCTTGGAGCGCCACTCGGGGGAGGGGTGACGTGACCCGCCCATCAACGGCCATTCCTTCGACGATTGGCCTCGGGAGTCGGAAAACGTTACAAAACGAGAATAAGACCGGTGACCTGTATCACTTTCGTCGAGGCTTCCCGAGCCGGCCGGCTAAGTCACTCGAATCCACCCTCGTCTCCAGGCTCACTCTCCCGTACCCGAGTTGCTAGCCCGAAGTTCGCGGGTTCGAATCCCTCCTATGGCGAGAACGCTGCGTCGACTACGGTGGACCGAAGGCCCTCGAAAACCTAATGACATGCAGAGGCTTACTGGGATCCCAGGGGCACATGCACCTATCACCGGCAACGCCTCAATTAGGGATTAGGTAATTGAATTAAGGCCCTTTCACTCCTTTCCTAATCTTCAGCCGATTTCGAATCGTAAAATGCACGTGGATTGTCGTCTCAGTGGGACTAAGATGACCCGACGAGAATTTTAGATAATCGGAACGATGTTGAAAATGTTTGAGCGGGAAATAAATAAAGAACGATTGAGCATCAATTTCATTGAAGTTTTCTAGTCTCTGAAGCTAATACCTGATTCCAGTGAACTGCCAGCCTTAACCTATCCACGTGGCGCGGTGCAAATTATATTCTGAGCATCAAACATGATACTCTTTTGAAAATATCACCTGTCGAGTCAGCGCGTGCGATTAACGAGTGGATGTCTGCCCGTGGGACTTGTTTCGAAGTGGTTTCATTAGAACTGAAAAATACTGTGCTCGTACTCCGCAAGGCGTCTTTATTTAATTAGAAAGCCCTGTTTCAACTAAACAACATTCACGAGGCGAATACATTCGACCCGCTATTTATGTTCCCATCAATTAATTCTTCTCGGACCCTATTTAAGATTCGCTTTTATTGCGACAGGAGTTAATTACAACCGGAGACAACAACGGTCACAATGCCTTTATTTACATTCAAAACTACGGCTTTCTTCATCACTGGTAACATTTCGTTCGGGAGGCACCTTCGAGGTTTGTCCACGGAAAGCCTCCGGCAGAGCTGCAATTTTTGAAATGCTTCAAATTTTCATCTAACCTAAAGAAACGAAACCTATAAACTATCTTACAATTATAAATTAAATTACCTGAAGTTAGATGACCCAGAAATTAAATGAAAATTTAAATAAAATTTCTATTTAGAATTCAAATCGGTGTTAACATGAGTGTCGTGAAAATGATTTAAACATCATTGAGGCATTGGGGAAAAATCTTTAACAGTATGAGGAAAATGATGACCAATTCTAACAATGAAATCACAAAAAGTATGCGAGAAAGTCGGTGGCGATACAGCCTCATGCGGAACAAGACAGTGGTTATTTATCCGACAATTTATAGTAAAAGAGCAGCGAAGGGCCCATTAGGATGAAAGTAAATAGAACGCGAGAGGAGAATGGTAATCGGAATAATACTCAAAGAGGCTATAAGCGAGACCCAACGGACCCGTCCAAGGCAGGCCAGACGGTGGTCGCGGTGCCGGAAAAGATACAGGTAGTTCCAGCGAAGAATTTAAGAGTAGAGGAAGACGTAGGAGTGCTATTTTGTCATTAAACCGTAAAGGGAACAGCGGTAAAGGCACGAGGAACGCATACCCACCGTGCCTTGCCCAAAACCACGTCAACCAAGCCTTAATATATTATTTCATGGGGAATGAGACAAGGAAGGAGATGGGAGGTAATTACAGAAAAACTGAGGGACAGGAGGAGGGATTCGTGGAGGGAATTCGTACTCCACCCGGGCGTGAGCGGCCTCGAAAAAGTGATATGAAGAGGAACACAAAACGAGAAAAAATTCAAGGCGAGGGGAGAAGAAGGATGGGAAGAGGGAGAGAGGTACGGTCAGCGGAGGAGGTCGCCTCCGGAGATGAGCGTCGTGTATCGAATGAGCAGGGTAATGGAGGAGAGGGTGGGGGGAGCCGGAGAAGGTAGAGGCCGGAAAGGAGAGGGAGGAAAGAGGGTGGGGAGAAAGGGAGGAAGCGACTGAGAAAATGAGAGGGAGGAGGAGGGAAGAAGAGATAAAGGCGAGCCAAGGATAACAGGGAAAAATAATCTTAGGTGAGGAAGAGGGGGGGGATGGAAGGAATTTAGGGGGAGAAATGAGATCAAGAGGTAGTTAAACATCCCTGAAAATAAAAAAAAAGAGGAAAGAAATGAAATTGGCGTGAAAGAGGAATGGAGGAAGAGATGAAGACACAATGGGGAAAGGGCTGAAAAGGGAAATGAGGGGTTAGGTGGGAAGAGAATGAGAGTATTTAACAAGAGAGTAGAAGATAAAGGAGGAGGTTTGAGGGAAAGAGATAAATAGAGGGTAAAAGTGGGAGAAGAGGGATCCAAGAGAAAGTGACGAAAAGACAGCGAAGGAGAGGAGGAGATTTGAGAAGGGAGAGGATGTGAAGGGCCGGCTCATCGAGGGGAGGGAGAGAGAGGAGGGGAGGGCGCCAGA
>LYUA01000536.1:542405-557978 GCA_002093875.1 Calopteryx splendens | reverse complement strand
TATATATATAAATGTGTGTGTGTGTGTGTGTATATATATATATAATATATAATATAAATATACCCATATATATATAATATATAATATAAATATACCCACATATATACACATATACATATATATACTTGTATATATATACTTTTATATTTATAAAATACCCAGTTGCCAATAAGCACATAAATGACAGAGATATTTTGTTTAAATTAACACATTTTTGATGGACATTTTAATGTCTAAATCAGTTCTAAAACAGACTACAAAATGCTATGGACTAAAAGTGTTAACAAAAACTCCAGATGTAAAAGATCAAAAATCCGGAAACCCGGCACCCAGATGTAACTTCACAAAAATGTGAACAAGAAAATTGGGAATTGCCATGGTGTAAAATTGCAGCCGCTTAACTAGAAACACCCACGAGCCCATATGTCACTCAATCTCAACAGATTTCCCTCGCTTCCTGCTCCTCTACTTCACCCTGCCCACATCCTCTCCCTCCCTCTTTTCTCTTTCTCCTTCACCACCAACAAACCCTTATCCTACCAATCTCCCGCCTTTCGCTCTCTCTTTCCCATCTCCTTCTCAGTTCCCCTTTCACACACCGCTCCTGCCTCTAAAACCGAACCCCTTCCTCCGCGCTATGATACGACTCCCTCATCCCCCTCTCCTTCTTTCCACAGTCCTCCCCATTCCAGAGTCAACCCCTCCTCCTCTCCCCTTCCCACCCCCCGCTCCTTTCCCCATCGCGCCTCGCGCCACTCACTGCAATTGCCTATCTCGACCGCAGTCAATCCTTCACAGCTTCATTTCCCTCTCCCATCCCCCCTCCCGATCTCACCCCCACACACATCTCCATCTATTCCCCTCTACGTCTCTCTCCCCTCAACAGCAATATTTCTCCTCTTCGTCCCCCACTACACCTCCAGTAAGCCCGCTCCCCCCCCTCTCCCTAAACCTTTACTTCTTCCAGCTATTCCCAACCCTTCGACGCTTTTAAAGCATGCGCGCACGCAAGCCGATCTTTCCTACACGTAGTAAACTCCTCCCTACCCCACTCTTACCTTCCTCAATTCCTACCACCCCCGCGAGCTGCACACGCCATTCCCTCAAGTATGTATGTACATACAATCCACTCTCGCATCGCCTCCCTGTCGAGGTGACGCCGACAGTGCACTGCATTACTTTCTTCGAACGTGCAGTCAAAGCAGTCTCATTGTGCGTGCCCCATCGGCGAGGCACAACCACGAGAGGTAGTGTGTAAAAGGTCATTGTATTGAGGTAGTTGCCGGTAGTGGAAGACGAATGCAGCGTCAAGTGGAAAGAATTAGCCCAAGCGCATAGCGAAAAAGAACAATTGAACGCAGACGCCTTTTGTCCTTTCGCACGTCAGCTAGTTGTTATCTGTGTTAGAATTTAAAGCCATCTCCAACGGGAAATGGAAATCGAAAACTACGAAGGAGCTACTCACAGCTCAGTTTAAGTAATACCCATGTTTTCCAAGTAGATATTTTTGAGCTGAGTCTAACAAAATAATTGGGGAAGTAGAACAAAAAGTTCTCCGGAAGTTTAAAATTTGCTATCCTACTCAGGATGTAACATATTATATGTGCGGAGTATAATATCTGCGGAGAAAAACGTGTGAATATCAATGAATGCTTAATTCCTTGTATGGTGTGCTGGTATGACCACAATATGTTAAAGCATATACTTCGCAGTAAATTTTAATCATGGATTTCATGTGCTCAAAATTAATTTGAAATTAATTTTAACCATTAGACAGCAAAATTATTAAAATTAACACATAACTTAGCTTAATCATTTTCTTAGGTACATAATGTTATCTAAATAACTATAAAAAGTCTAATAGGTTTCTAACCCAGAAATCTAACCCAGTTTCATTCATGTTACCCCACTATGCAATGGGGATCCATTTATATCTTGGCATAAAAATTTGACCGATTTACTTTATTTGCTTTCTTAAATTGGAAATTTAGAAGAATTAAACAATGATACCTTCTGGTATTTCACTTAGAATGGTATATCACTTGGAATGTCCTGCACGTGTTCCTTGCATTCCTTTTCCTTTCTCTTTTCAGTGTTTCGTTCTTCCTTATCACCCCCTTTCCCTTACTTTCCTCTCTTTTAGGTCAAATGGTTGGTATGAAATTCCTTCAAAATTAAAAGCAAAATATTCGGAAAAATCCTTGCAGGATAAGTTTGAGATTTTTGGCAGGAGCACCATTATTGCATGGCTCAACTCAATTTTATCTATGCTTTGGAAGGCGAAAATATTTATAAATTTTAATATACACTGCGATAAAAAAGATAGAATTTGTATAATTAATTCGAACATAACCTTAATAAAGCTATAAACGTCCATTAAACCGGTGTTCTCTATAAGCGTTAGATGATTAAGATTAAAGGCGTCATGTAAGGAAGGCACAAAATACTAAGAAATATACTAAGCTCAACCGGTAACCCAACGAAATGCAAAATTTTTTTTATTATATGTGTCACTATAAATTGGAAATATTGCTGTATGTGGACATTTCTNNNNTTATATGTGTCACTATAAATTGGAAATATTGCTGTATGTGGACATTTCTTTTTAAATAAAAATAAATAAATAAAATAAAAACCAGGAGAGTAAAAGCCGTAGCTTATGAATTAAAAATATTACCTGCAGCCACCAAAGGCATCATTATTTAGCCACGAGTAATCCAAAAATCAACAAAATTGAATGCTATTCACTGTATAATATTAGAATATACCTACTAGTAGTAGAATATACCTACTAGTAGTAGAATATACCTACTAGTAGTAGAATATACCTACTGCCATGCCTCCGAGGTTAATTCATCAAAGACCGAAATAAATATTTCATCGAATCAGTATGTCCACAAAACCATAAGTATTCGTACTCATAGTTTTCGGCTAGGTTTATCAACTTAAGAGAGTTAAATATATAAAGTAAAGTTCACGATGTAAATTTGAAATAATAATTCATCACGGATATAAAAAATGAATAAATCGTTACACGCTTAACCTTGTTCCACATTCTTATGAATATTTGTTAATTCCGTCTTCGGTGTGCCGCTATGACCACAATCGGTAATAATAGCTTCTACTTCGCAGTGAATTGTAATCATGGATGCCGTGTGTTCAAAATTAATTTGAATTAAATTTTAACCAATTAGGCAGAAAAGTTCCTAAAATTAACAGTTACCACTTAGCTTATCCATAATCCTTAAAAATGTTGGCTATAACGAGAGGAGGATCAAGAAACTTTCCAAAAAGTGGGGTGATTTTTAAATTGTTAACCAAAAAATACAACATGATAAATTTTAAGTTAGTAACCACAGTTA
This sequence comes from Calopteryx splendens, assembly GCA_002093875.1. Classification (NCBI taxonomy): domain Eukaryota; kingdom Metazoa; phylum Arthropoda; class Insecta; order Odonata; family Calopterygidae; genus Calopteryx; species Calopteryx splendens. Next base: position 554,616 of record LYUA01000536.1, on the reverse strand, counting down.
CCTGTCACGAAAAATAACGATGAAGTTAATGGCTTCCTAACCTCTTGGAAACGCTTCCGGCTAATTCTCCATCCCAATCAGCATTTAGCTGAGATCTTAATACCTTGGTAACATCATCATCATTGGTAAGCTACCTATTTAAGGTAGATTTTTGGAGGTATCTAACAACTATTATGTATTTCACGAGGACTACCTCTTGTTCACCAGACATTATTCTTCATACTTTCTAACCGTCGTCCTGCTCTCTAAAAAGCCTTTTGTCTTTATTCCTTTTCTACGCTAGCCAAAGCCTTACTTTTCGTGCATTTTATCAGGGAAAGAGAAACGGGCAAGTTCGAAGAACACGCAAAGAGGAGTTACACTAAGAAGAGCTATCAGAAAGTAAGAGGTTTATCACTGGATATGGAGGATTTAAGGATTGCAGTCAGCCATTTTTCAAAAAAAATAACTTGGTAGCATTCCACACACTTTATTCATCCCTTTACACTTTACTTTTTTATGGATAAATCCAGCGTGTGGATTATTACCAAGTTATTTTAATTTCAAATTGAAATTATTCCATAAAGCTAGACGAAGGCTTTGTGACAAACATTGTGTAGATTATAATTAATAATGAAAATTATGATAACTAAGAATTTGTGGTTATAAATTTTAAGGATGAAATATTTCTTTCCATTATTGAATCAAATAGGTATCACTACCATAATAATAACATAATTGATTTTGATCGTGTTAGCTACGGTGATAGAGCCGTCTGATTTGGATGAATTTACTATCAGCCTCATGTTCCCGTATTGCAGTTATAAAATCTTTCGCATAGCACATTTACAATTTTGTAATTAAAATAGCAAAGTGGAACCCAAAATCATCTTAATAACTTCCTAGATTGGCGATCTAGTGTGAAAGCACAATAGTAACCTAAGTGACAAATTAACTCTAATAAAAATACGGTGGTAATTATATCACTACAGGATCACTACAGCTGCCAATACCATATAAAATACGGGGTTTTTCAGATGTTCCCTTACAAAATTGAACCTATGCTCAATAAAATAAATACCAATAAAGACATAAATCAACGAAGCATAGAATTAATATCAAGTCTTTTCAAAAGTGAAATATTTAACATCATATTTGAAGGCTCTTCTGTTTCTGTATATCTGTATTCTATCTTCTCTAGCTGTGGTTCTTTTTATTTCTGAGCACATATAAATGATTGCAATTAAGTTTTTATAAAATTTATATATTTAATTAATGGAGAGAAATTTTATTTATGCATTTATTCTTGTTTTTATATAATGTATTTGATTTTTAATATAAAAACAATCGGACAGCTATTTTTTAATCCGATCGGACTGTCACTTTATTTCATTTACATTTAAGAAGTGCGGAAATTCAACTCTCACAGATGATTAAGAACTTAGAAAAGCAAATTACCCTCAAGGATCTTTAAAAAGCCTGCATTCGGAGTTAATGAAGCACGATGAAACAAGCACTCCAACACCGACTGGCCAATTAACATAACCTACTAGGGATAAAATTAAATATTCATTGGGATTAATTGCTCTGCTTGACATCTATTCATATGCAGCGAAAGGTGAGATGGCTAAATGTTTCAATCTCTTACCTTGCCGTGAGTCTGTTGCATGTAATTTCATAAGAACGCTCCCAATTGGTCGTTGGGGAAGGTTGGTGAGCCGTGACGAGACGGGGGTCACAGTCTCGTGCGGTAACCATCGGGCTGCGTGCTGGCAATAATGATCCCTGCTCTGGCGAGAGTAAGCTGGAGTTGACGTGGGTCGGGGGTTCGGATTTCATGTCGATATACTTGAAATTGGAGTGAGGCCCAGGTAGGTGATACGACTATGCGGTTGGAAAATAAACCAAAGACTGGATTACAACATGGCCGGACTTGCACACACCAACCAGCGATGCGATTATTAAGGACGAGTTGCCCTTCAGAAAATGCTATAGATACTAACTTTATTTAATATGATAAATAGGGGTTAAGGAAACACGAGTTTCACGAATCCCCGAACACAATTTTAGGAATCGATGAAGCAACGAGGTATTTTATTTTTCCTCTCCGCCAACTCTTCAGCAACACGGATTTTTTTAAATGAGGGAGCAAACAATTCGCTGGTGGGGGATACAGATCATTAGAACATTTTCAGAGTAACAAAATTGCAGCAGCGAAAGCTTCGGAGTGAAATGGCCACTGAAAGTCAAGGTGGGCCTTCATGAAGCTCTAAGATCGCCCTTTCCAAATGAAACACCTATTAGTGGGTCGAGAAGGGTGGACAGAGGTTAACGTCAGTAGCGTGGCGGTGGTGTTTGAGAGGTGGTGGTATCGTTGGGCTAGAGGTGGTGCGAGGAAGGGACGGTTCGGAGGGGCGAGAAGGGTTGAGGTGGAGCGAGAAGGGAGAGGGAGACAGAGAGGGTTGAAAATGGGAGGGTGGTAGGGGATTTGCTGTGGTGGGTGTCGAGCGGAAGGCACGGTGGGAAGAGGTAGCGGTAGCGGAGGCGGGGAGGGAGGAGCGAGAGAAGAAGGGTGGGGGCGGAAAGAAGAGAGGCGCCCTACATATCCGTGCGCCCTTTCCCCGTCCTGGCCAGTAGTCGGCCGCTCTGGCTGAGCGAGACAACACCCTGCTACGACGGCCAGTGAGAGAGAGAGTGAGGAGAGTTGGAAAGGGAGAAAAAAGAACAGTAGCGAGAGGAGAGGGGAGCTTGATAGAAGGAAAGAGGAGGCGCGCGCTCGCTCCTCGCAAACAGAGGAAGGAATCTGGAGAGATCGCACGCCTTCAACTCTTCTCCCGCTCCCCCGCACGCACGCACCGGCAATCTCCTCTCGCCCCGGAAAAAACACGCCCTAGTGAAGGAAAAAGACGGCGGGCGAAGAATTTAGTGTCCCGCGGAAAGCGAGCGACGAAGATTCGGCCGCTTTAGGGATCCCCGCAGTGAGGGGGAAGAGGGGATCCACTGGAGGTGACCGGAGGAAGAGGAGTGAGACAGAGGCACATTCACACGGTGAGTGGAATAGGCGGCCGCTGGACAAGGAGGAGGAGGGAGAGACAAAACAGGGGAAGGGAAGACACGTGCGGCGTGAAGTGCTCCGGCCTTACGCGCTGCGAGGGCGGCGAGGCGGACAGCCGAGTTCAGAGGATTCGCTGCTGGCTGGTGGTCCTCATGAGGACACGATAAGGGGGGGAGTGGGGAGACGGAGGGAGTGCGGGGGTTACGAGTTTAACCGCCCGCAGGAGGAGAGAGAGGAGGGCGGCCCGCACGCGCCAGAGGGAACCGTCCTCGTTCACGAATGGAAGCGGCAGCAGTAAGGAAAAGTGTCACGAGCGTGGAAGCGAGGGATTTATACGCACGAGGTCACGTGCGAGACGCCGCCGCCGCGCTTTCGTTCCCCGCCGCGGACTAGTAAAGTTCGCGCCCATCATCGTCGGGGGCAAAGAGAGACGCGATCGAGTGAAAGAAGTAGTGGGCAATGACGACGATGTCCGTACTGCTGACACCAAGCCACACTTTCGATTCTTCAAGGCGGAGGAGGAAGAGGGGGATGCAATTATTTTTGTAATTCGTTAATATAACGACGATCGTAGTCCGGTGTTTTTTTGGTTTGTCGTGGGATGCCGTTAGGGACTGGTTTTTTTTCAAGAGAGACAGGCGGATGGAGACGGAAGAGAACATTTCATCCAATACGACTCTCGTCGATGCCGGCCGAGACGCGGCGGCGATCGGGTGGAAGTAAAGAGCCCTCCCGCTGCTGATTGTCACGAGTGACCGTCACAACACTTAAAAGGGGAGGGGGGTTCCACCGTCGTCTACCGCCCCACTGTGGATTCCCGAGCGGGCTTCCCCGCCGTCTTAGCCGCGGAGTCGACCAAGGCGGCGACCACGTCACCCTTTCAGAGGGTGAAGGACTGTCGAACGAGCGTGAGGGAGCCAAGGGTCCTCAATCCAGTAAGGCGATTGAATTCGCGCCTCTCCGACCATCAAGATAGCCTGAGTAGGTGACGGGACACTCGGGGAGGAGGCAGGTCTCGGATTCCAGACGGTGTGGAGGCGTAGAGGGGAGGGTGTGAGAGAGACAGTGAGGGGGGGAAAGGATAAGAGAGAGAGACATAGAGAGAGGACGAGCAGGGAGTTTGCGCGGGGAGTGATGGGGGTGAGGGCGGAGGGGAGGAGGCAACCCCTCCGGGAAAGAGGTCGCAGCATCGGTGGTCCACCCCTTCTTTCGCTCTAGAAGAAGAGGAGAGAGATGGACGTTGAGGCCGGAGCCACGATCGCGAACGACGTTATATGCGTCGACGCCACCACGGAACGTAATTACAGGTAGCAGAGGGTGCTGAGGTTATCCCCCCGGCCGGCGCCGCACACACCACTTCCGTCCCCACGCATGAGTCGCTCTCCTTCCTCAGTACCGTAGTTTAGAGGAAGCCGTCGTGATATATTATACTCTAAGCGCGGAGATCGCCTGACACATTTCCGATTAAAAAAGAAGAGCCGAAAGTCTACTCCCCCGCATTTTGTCCCAGCTCATCCCCCTCCCCCCGAAACCTCACCCTTGACCCTCCAAGTCCCTCGAGGAGTATTCAAAGGTGCTGCCCGAACCAAAAAGTCAAAGGATACCCGATCTTTAAGTGTTTCCGGACATCTGTCTCTGTGGTGATTCGGAGAGAAAAGAGGCGTGGGTGCTAGCAGGAAGGCTGCTGGTCCTCGAAGAGGAGTGGCTACGATCGCTCGGTACGCCGGCCGGACGGAGACGAGGGACCGGCGAGAAAGCGTGCCCTCGCCGGCGCCTAGCCGTTCACTGACGCGATGGCCCGGCCATCGGCATGGCTACTGGGCACTGTGCTCGCAGTTTCGGCGTGGCCTCTCTTCCTACTTCCGGCCCTCGATCTGCCTCCGGCCCAACACCACCAGCACCACCACCATCACCACCACCACCACCACGGGCAGCACCCTTCACCCCATCAACAGCAGCAACAACAACAGCAGCAGCAGCAACAACAGCAGCAGCAACAACAACAACCGCAGCAGCAGCAGCCACCACACCCTCCCTGTCCCAACTGCATGGGCTCTCACCAACAGCCCCAGCAGCAACAGCAGCAGACCCACCCGGCGCAGCCGCAGAAGAGAAGTGAGCCGGCGGGGGAAGAGGCGGGAGTTGAGGGCACGGGAGGTGGCGCGGTTGATGCTGACAACATCCGATTAGAGGCCATCAAGCATCAAATCCTGAGCAAATTGGGTCTCAAGAGTAAACCCAACGTGACCTCCCCTATTCCACGATCTGTCGTCTTAGAGACACTCTACCGAGCGGAGGAAACTCGAGGCTTCATGGACCCTACTAGACCTCCGGAGCCTGAAGACGACTTTTATGGTAGAACATCCGAAATCATAACGTTTGCCGAACCCGGTGAGTACTAGGAAAAGTAGCACATAAAAGACAAAGATCGCCACCTACTTAACTAACTAACTCCTTCTCTTTCATAATCATGGAAATTCAGCAAGATTGAGTATTACATTTCACTTCAAATATTTAAAATACTAAATATGGTTACCATTAATTAGATTTCAAAACATTTTACGACAGAAATAAGAGATCCGGGTTAATAAATGAGATAATCAAGCGCGGCGCATGTAATGAGCATACTATAGAGTTAAAACACGCATGCTATCCTCACAGAGTTAGAAAGAAAATTTTAGCAAGATATTAGTCGAGAATAGTCGAAATGATTCAAACTATTTTAGCATGTTCTTCTATTTAAATATTTTACAATGAATTATTTCCGACAAAAATTGATAGCAACGTATTACAGCATATCAACAAACAAGGAACGATTTAAGATTAGCAAAATTGTAGGGTAATAGTGCGTTGAGTACCGCTTAACTCAAAGGTAGAATAACAGATCTTTATGATACCCTCTCCTTTTAAACAAGCAAGCACGTGGCTGGAATACATTTATCAATTGGCAAGGGTGAACCAGCCATCATCTTATGAGTCAAAATTCCTTAACTCATTCTGACCATTATCAACCCATGCCATGCTTTCTCGCTTGCATTTACGTGCAGGTCTTTTAATAATCGAGGTTATAAGAAATGATTTTCCAGTTGAAAGGCACCAGGAAACCAATATTAAGGCTATTCCAATTTTTATAGAGAGAAAATTCAATAGTTTCTAAAGAAAACCGTCAACTTTAATGAAATTCAACCCTGATATGCTTCGCTTGACGCTCCCAAGGTTGCTTTACTTTTTTTGAATCAATAGTTTGATGAATAATACCAATTTAGCAACAATCAGTCACGATATAAGTACTCTACTTTCTGATAACATTGTAAAGCAAAAGGTAAAATGCTTTCTGCCATATTCCCAAATCATCGGATTAGACAGATCTTAATCTCACCTTTTAAATTTATGAAGTCTAACATTTATTTAACGATTTAGAGAAATGCATAATTTCGAGTTTATAATAGCACTTGATGAATAAATTTTTTCTAAATTTAACTAAAAGAGTTCGATAGAAAAATCATGGATATAGGGAAAGAAATGTATTCGCAATAAAATTATTTACGTGAACACTGAGTAAAAGGCTGAGGCGTTGTTTAAACCTTAAGTCTTGCAATAACTAACAGAAATCGAATTATGTATTTCAACTACGAAGTAGTATTAAAAATTGTATTCAATCGTCAATAATAGTCTAACATTTTTACAGAATATATATTTTGAATACAAAATAGTACCTAACATAGAATATATTTTAGTTACTTGTAGTTATAGTTACAATATATTCTGATGGCTATGTCAGAGAGAGCAGGAATACTAACGAGAAACAAAATCCAATGTTCTCACAGCTCAAGTTACACGCATTGACGGGGACCAGGTTATCTTGCAATCATGCGTCCATTCACGTTTCTAAATATACTTAATTGAAATAAAGAAATAAGCCAACGAATGCCACAATATTACGATAAAGGTTCGGAAAAGTAGGCTATCACTTACATGAAACGGAATTGGAGATCCTTAGGAAATTTATTTCTTTATTTTCTTTCTCTTCTAATTTGAAGAATTTTTACGTTAATAAGCCTTAAGAGTTTGTCTACTATAAATTATTTAAAACTTAGAATTTCACTCTAGGGCAATACGTTTCAGAAACACTTACTTAATTATTTCCTTCCCTCGCTTCAGTATTAATTTACTTTTAAACCGTTTGAAATTCAGGTAAATAATTATCCAAATATAAATTTCTCATTAAATATCATGTCAGAATTTAGTTTTAAATTTACAAATTTTACAATTAAATTAACCCTTACCTTTTTATTGGCATAGTGATGTTATACGTTACCGAAATTAGTATTGTGCAATGATGAAATGTAAAAACATAAGTGTCATTAAAAGTTCTTATAAAAGGTTGTATGCCTATCACAATTTCGCAAATTAAAAAAAGGAAAGTGGAATTAGATCTCCAACGCAGCCGTTCTAATGGAAAACACAATGTGATTTATTTTCACAGCTATCTAAATGAAATGCTTACATTGAAAAGGCGCAAGACTCATCCATCAGAGATAACTATGCTAAGAATCCCAGGCTTCCCTACCCATTCCAATTGAACCGACAAGAAACAGTACCATGATATGAATTATTTATTAGCAAATGTTACTTCTCCCCGAATATTACGTATGGATTTTGCCTGAATTCTTAAGAGAGATGCGAATTGTGTAATTTCTTGAATGGAATTTTCGAAGGCGCTTCATTTTGTATTTCTACTGCCTTGAATGCACTAAGCCAATGCTATCACGGATGATGGAGCATTCGAGAATACGAAACAAGGTACATACCATTGTTCTTGCTAGAAAGCTACTCCAAGGATCAGATATTCAAGGCTGAAGGCAATGAGGAGGGTAATGGGCAAAGTAGGTATTTTAAACAAATGAAAAAAAAATAAAGAAAAGGAATCCGGTGCAAATTATTATTGTGTGAACGATTCTTCAATGATTTTGTAAACAAAAACTAGTAGTAATACTTAATTTCAAATTGCTTTCAGGTATTTTGTACAGATTATGGGGTGATAACTTTCGTGTTAATTCATATAATTTTAATTCATTATTTCGTGAATTTCACTATCACTCTATGAAGCTTTCCAAAAATAGTTACATGGAATTTAATGAATTTAATGAATAGTAATATAAATTTATTAATTCACTAAAATGATGAATTCCATTTTTTGTTGTTATTCAACAAAGGATACTTCAGAGAAAAAACCGCCTACCATTTTTCAATTAAAATTTAATTTACTGATTTTACAAGTGCATCCGCGATTTAGGGTTTTCAATACATTTTTATTTTTCATTCTTTGTTCTCTATTTCATCCACTAATTTTATTAGCTCACATTATCGATGTAATAGAAATTCCAACCATTTTACTCATTGTATTGACCATGAGGTATTTAAGAATTATCATTAAGATAATACTTAGGCATTAATATAAATATAAACATTTGTACTAATGTGTATACTTATAATATAAACATGAAATGTATAGTAATTTTCAAAGTTAATCCCGAATGGGATTAACGTTTTGCAATCAGCTTGTTTAGTCATCAAACAGATTAAGAATAGGCCCAAATTTTAATCTGAAGTTCCAAAGATAACTCGGACTTAATGTTTCCATTTCAATGGAATAAAAAATCTCATTATCTTGATAATTCAGCGCTGATAAAACCCATTACTCACTATTCAATGCTTTTGTCGGTTAAATAATTACGAATGAGATGTGTAGGTGCAGTCACAACATAGTCTGCATGTGTAATGCTATATTTTCCTGTTACAAGAATTCATTTCATTTGATTAATGGGTGATTACAAATTTATTAGTCAGTAAATAATAATGAAAATGTCCTTAAGATTAATATGTAAGTAGGCCGTATTTAAAGTGCTTAAATATTTCAAGAAATAGGTCAGGTATTTTATTATGTATATGACATTCAACAAATTTCACCGCTTATTCTGTTGACCATCTATTTTCAAATAAAATTATAGGCATTACGAAAAAATGGTATGAACAGAAGAAACCTCCAGGAACCATTAGTCGATTATGCGTCGCAGTTGGTCAAAATTGTATTGAATTGCTCACAGATGACCCTCCTCAAAAATATTCAAGAAGAGCCCAACTGACCAAAAAATACCTCTTTCTGGATGATTTAAACTGTCCCGAACGGAATCACAATGAGTTAGGGGTAAGGAAGGTAGGAGGCAAATCCAGTAACACAAGATCACGATCGAGTTGATTTGTCCCAATAAACCATTAAGAAAAAACAAACTGGGAGGGAACATTTGAAGAGAAAAGCGTGAGGCGAGTATAAAGGCCTTTGAGAGGAGTGGATCCTTTTAGGAAAGGAGTGGGGCCGAATAATGCCGAGAACGAGCTAGTTGAGGCGGGGGTACTGGAAGGGGGTCTGGTGCGGCGAATGGGTCGAGGAGAGAGGAGAAAAGGAGAGGGGAGAAAAGGAGAGGGGAGAGAAGAGAGGGAGAGAAGTGGGGAGGTCGGCGGAGGACTGAGAAGGGGGAGTGAGAGATGGAGGTCCGCAAGGGATGAGGCATCACCCGTTACTCCAGCTGCCGTCGACAACATTTGTCTTCTGGGTGTACGGTGGATGTGTCTCGTAGATGCGGGAGTCTTAACTAATAGGGAGGCATCCGAATGGCCCCCCTACACCCCCAACCTCCTTACCATTCTTCCCCTCCCCTTGGTACTCCATTTAAGGAGGCCTAAGCGGGTTGCGGAACCGATCCTCTCGTATGCACAGTACTCCGCCATTCCTTTCGAAAATGAGAAACGAGCGCTAAGTTTTGGATCAAGAGACGCCACACCGCCTAGAATTACGATGAACTCGTCCGCACTATGATTCCATATCGTTTTGTACTGAGTCCCTTCCCTTCCCTGAGATTCTTCAAACACATTAATACTCCGACAGTTAAAATTTTGCAATTTCTGAGTTTAATAGCTTCTCTTTAATAGCTATATTTTTTCTCTACTCATTTCAATCGAAAATCAGTCAATAAGAAAAAAACACCAAGAAAAAAGAATCGAAAATGTCAATAAGCAAAATTTATCCGATAAAAGGTATTCAACTAATGACTGGAACTGTGTATGAAATATGAAAACGAGTTTTCCAAGTTTCATTTTTAGTTTTTTTTTTCAATTGATTCAAAATTTTGTCAATAAATAACGGCTTTAAACAGAGAGGTACCTACTTAAAAAAATATAATGGGGGACAGGATACAGTAACTGGAGCATCTGATCCTGAAATATTCGCGCTTGATCGTAAATCTGTCATAACTCAACAAAATCTCCATTTCTTCCTATATCTTTCTTGGAACTCGAATAGAACCAGTTGGAATTTTTTTTCATAAGACTATGATTGTTCATTCGACATTAAAATCGGAAATACGTAAATTTGAGCGACATAGAATTATTATAGCCCTTCCTTACCTTTATCTTTTGACATTAGTTTCTCCGTCTTGAAGAAGAAAACTAAATTTAATTAAATAAACGATTTTAATTATATTTATAAATCTTCCCTTCATTCATACGTTTCAAATTTATGTAACATGTTTATGCTAATGCTATTCGTAACAATTTTTTTACTCTTCGTATGATTAATTCCCATAAAGCATGTCATCACTTCGTATTTAAGCATGAAGGTGGCGCAATATATAATAATCAGGATAAAAATCATTTAGCTGATTTTAATATTTCTCTACATTACACATCCTAAATGCCGATTTTATTAATTTTAGTATCTAAATAGATGTGTTCAGCTAGTAAAACCGCAATACGTAAAAACACTATAACAAGACATTAACCACTAGAATGGAGATTTCACGCACTCAAATAGCCGAACGCAAAGAGAAACCGAATCACACCAAAAATATTTACAAGGAAAGTTTTTTGAATCAGATGAGGTTACATGATAGGGCCGCCTTGGATACCTTTTTTTATACAATCAACCTCTTGATACTCCACAGAAATGTTTATGCTGCAAATAGGCTAAAATAAAATAAATATGCTTTAGTCAACTTTCCCATTTCTAACCCCCTGGAAGACATCGAGCCGAAATGTAACAAGAGAAACCCCTACTTGATAGATAATTCTGTAAAGACTAATTCATAGTAGTGCAATTTGCATCGTAAGAAGCAGGCTAACTTCAGTAGTAAACAGTCTTACATCCTTAGGGTCAGGCTTATATGCTTAGATCGATCTCTTCAGATTGAAGTTGACGAACTGAGAAAAAGTTTATTTAGGTTAGGCAGATTTATCCGATAAAAGAAAAATATGAGAAATAAAAATATTCTTAAAATCATTTCTTATGCATATTAGTATTATGTGGTATTGGTGAAACACCCTAAAAAAGGTTTTAGAATAAATACGCATGACAACCAACCTGCCTAGATAACGTTGAGGTATGAGCTTTTATTAGAACACATGGGATAAAATAGTAGGTTTGTAAAAGAAAAACCATTAAAGCCAAGAGATTTACTTTTAAAGTCAACAAAGGGATCGGAAGGAAACCATGTGACAATTTTTCCCAGCGCTGCTCGCCGTTTTTCGCTGGAAAGTTTTTTTTTAGAGGCATTGCCAGACCATATACATTTTGACCATTAAAGAAATTGAACGTCGTGTGATTATCGCAATAAGCTTACTTTGTCCGCACGACCTATACATTACGAAAACACAAATTGAGTGCTCAGTGCAGCGGCAGGGGTGTTTGAGATGGAAATGGGTTGCATGCTATGTGATTGAATGACTCGCCTCCACTTCGAGTTGACGTTTGCTCAACACCGTGTACGAGACGTCATCATCAAGGTATCCAGGCAGACCGTGCAAAGTTGACCATATTTTTCCTTCGTTTGCTCGTAAAAAAAACTGCCCATTCTATTTTTTCCTGTATTATACGAAGGAGACCTGGTTTTAGTTTTAAGTCTCTAGCAAAAAAATATTCCAATCGATATTTATTTTATACGAAAATACATCACAAACTAATTAATTATTTGACTAGACCGTTCTCCTGGGTTAAATACTTCATGACAAAAATCATCACAATAAAAATCACAGAAAAAATCATGACATTAATAGCGAGCGATTTTATCGTGATTTTGTGATAGCATAGGCGTGGAATTAAGAAAGTATTCATCGTTTAAATGA
>LYUA01000536.1:500048-510156 GCA_002093875.1 Calopteryx splendens | reverse complement strand
ATACTTATATATTGTAATATTAAGGTCGATATGATAAATGCCGAAGGGAAATATATATTAATTGCAATCAAATCACAGAAACTAACCCGTAGGTCGGTTTGGTAGGTGAGGGTTGAGCTCACACAGTACTAAGCCCAACGGCTTGTGAAATTCACACTTAAGGGTAATAAGGGAGGCCAATTCCTTTCCCTGTACCGCCCCAAGATGATCTAGTACCCGAAAAATGGCACACAGCTTGGTGAAGCTGAGGATGCCCAGAATCTGTCTCCACCCGGAATCGAGCCCGGTCCCTCCGGTTAGTAGTTCTGCGCTCTACGCACTGGACTAATGCAACCTAATTATTTGCAATAGATAATATATTATCCCTTCTTGATTTTCTTTAATGTGATTTGCAGAAGGTTATATCCATAATTGATATATTATAGCACATGCTTGCAGTCTCGGGAACTCAGGGAAAACAGTATTCGAGTAAATATATTGACAGGAAAGAGGGTATTAACCAGCTAAGAGGGCAAACCGGCATTTAAAAAAGTTTAATATCCTACTGAGATATCGAAATATAATTTCAAATAAGCTGTTTAACAACTGTGGATAGCAGTCGTGTGGATTTCGAATGAATAATTTTCGAATTAAACTCAATAAATTTTAAACTAAATCATATTCAAATATATTTTGACACCAAAGTTTCTTCCTTTTTTTATAAAAATAATCACCAAACAATATTTTTATTCAATTTATGGTCCTTAATTCACATTTTGAATTATTTTTCCGACTTAACCGACCATTCCTTTACCCTTCTAAGGGACTGCAGTGTCTGGATAAGAGGGAACCTACAGTAACCTATCTTTGAAATGCATTTCAAATCGAATTACGCAAAACACAAATATACAGCACAACATCGAATTTACACAGAAACGTAATTTGATAAATCACTTGGCGACTCGACATCGCAGTGTCACATAACATGAGCAGAGCATATCGAAGTCAATGCATCGTCCTTTTTCCATAGCGCATTATCGGCCAAGCGCGTGGAGTTACCGCTCTTTTTGTCAGGACGAATTTGGGCTGAGTTCCCCGTGCTCGCGCCAGGATGAGCACAGCGGTAAAACCTGAGAGTGCGGATGCCCACGGCCCACGCACGTGCTGTGAACTCGGTCCGAAAAGCGTGAAACCATTGTTTTCCACCTGAATCACCGATGAAAATCCTCGCAATTTCCGGTGAGGCAGTGCCTCAAAGCCATCCAACGTAGATGCAATCAGTGAGGTTGAAGTGAGAGAGAAGGAAAATTGATTTTTGCTCTATGGTATATTCCAACCCTTCTTACTCATGCTTCAGCAAAAACAATAGACGTCATTCGCGCAGTGAAAAATTGTTTAATGCCTTCAATAAATTTTCTAGAAAATCAGGGAATCTATTCAAGTACTACGATTTCCCATTGAGTACCAAAAATATTTAGTAGCCGAACGCAGTTCTCCGAGCAAATGTCACCAAAGTGAAAGTGTTAAGGTTGGATTTTTAAGAGAGTATGGAAGTCATTTTAAATTTGTTTTTTATATTATCGGTATTTCCCAGAAAAATTTTGTTAAAAATTACGAATGAACAGGGAGTTGTGATATATTAACGCTCAAGCGTTAATTGTTAAATGCACCTCGAGGAAATAGTGTCGAAATCATATTTTAAAACTCTAAACAAGGTACAACATAACTAAATCCCATTGTTTTCTACTCCTTGTAATTAAGCTTAATAGCTGGTCCCGTTTTTAAATACGATGACTAGCCACCAAATAGATATTATCATGTAGCATGCAAATGCATAGTAGCTTTGTCTTCTCTCTCTCTCAGGTAGTACCATGTAAGTGGTTCCGATCTCTATGGTGATTTTGCATTGTACAAAAATATCCCTAAAGGAAAATCGGTTTCAGATATGATATATATTAAGTATATATAGAAATTATCAATCCTACAACCTTTGAGTTTCCGGGCTACTTTAACTGTTGTTTACTATTCTGTATGGCTGGCTAAAGTACCATGGATAGGAGGATAAACTTTCGCATTAAAAACCGTAAATACCATATGATTCTAGGGTTATATACGCCTTGACCTAGGCAGCATAATAATGGCTGAATACATTGCCTTCTTTTTCAGCCCTTGGAAAAGGGGAAGAAAGGACACAATTGTATGCAACTAAAAATTTTGGAGCATGATTGCAGATTGAGTGGACGAGTTTCATCTTGTGATAGAAGGTTGAGAGAGTTGTTCGGAGGCACGGTAGATAGAAGGGAATGAGAACATCTTTTGGAGCTCGTGGATAGATGCTTAATGAAGAGGTTTAGAGATAATTGGATTTATGTGACTCAAGTAGTTCGGCTACAAGAAATCTATTTAGGCAGAAAGCATGGTAGTTCCATTTAAAGACGATCAAGGCTAGTTTACAACGCATTTCAAGTACGCTTTTAGCGTATTGAAAAAAGGGAAACCGTCTCGTTCAGGAGTATTCGTATCAGTATAGGCTGACACATAAACCACGCATGGAGTATATGAACTCATTTATACGAGGGAAGATCGGATAGTATTCGAGTATATTTTTTTGTCAATCCACATAGTGTGGAATAATTTAGCTAGAGGTTCGCAGTTAAGGCCGCCTGAGTGCCGCAGTTCGGAAAAAAAAGCAATGGGAGGTGCATCGGAAGATGCTTTGCTAGTGTACTGTAACGCTCGACCTCGTACTGCAAACAACACGCCACACAATTTCAAAACCTGGGGCTGGGGAATTCTACTGCATCCATCCCCGATCTCGCCCCCAGCGAATAACACCTACTCGGACGTTGGAAGTAGCTCGCTTCCCAGCCGCTCAAAGTCACAACAAAGAAGATGTGGAACGCAATTCCTCTGTAGCTACTACATGCGGATGACTCGAAGTAATTGCAAATAAATACCTCAATAGGCAAGGTGGTTATATGAGAAAGTAGCGAGCGATCTGCCACATGTATTACTTTTATGTATTTGGTTTAATAAAAAATTTAAATTTTGACCATACGATGTCCCATCGTATGTGCCTCATTACTGAAAATTGACGTACACAAATAAATGAACGAATCCCTTGAATCACCCACTAAATACTATGATGAGCCATATTCTTTCGACCGCACCGAAAGGCACTTTGGCCAGATATCTTCCTTCTGTAAGTGAAAATATCAATAAGCCCAACACAAATAAAACAATATATTACAGCCTAATGTGCTAATGATCACTCACAATTTTCTTCAAGCCTTAGTATAATCATCTAGTTTAAATATATATTATTTTAACTTACAGTTACCAACGCATTTTAATAATAATAAGAGTGCGAAATTTCGTGCGTGGAGATATAACGAAAATCATCTATCTCAAGTTTATAGGAATTAAGTTCAAACCGCACTATGTCCGACGGAAGATCGTTCGTAAAAAAAATGCTGAAGAAATATCTCAGAAAATACCGCCTGACTATGAGTAGGATATTTATACAGTCATGGGAAAAGATGAAAAAGTGTGCTTATAAAAAGTAGGTTACTAGCTCAATAATTTATTTTTCTCATTAGAAGCAGACAACAAATATCATTTATCAAATATCCAAGATTGGTTTTAATATAGTCGTTAGTGCTTCACTGTAACAAGCAATTGCTTTAACCGTTTTAGCTATCAAGAATCTTAGCCAAAGTGCAAATGACAATATACTCCGTGAATGACACCAAAAGGAAACAAAAATAAAGCAACAAAAAAACAAATATGATGTTTCAAATTAAACCGAAAATGTTAATATGAAATCCAAAGACATTACATTTTCATTTCACTCGATGCTTACGTGTTGTAAAGACAAGTGTCGTGGACAACGAGAGCAAAAAAATATGTTTTATCACTTGTTCATTATGAAGTTTCAATTAATAAAAGTGCATTTTTGATTCCAAGATATATATAAAATATTAATTACCTAAGGCAATAAAATTAAGCACAAAAATTCCACGTCTAATCAAAACGTTAACCTGTTCGTTCATATGCACGAACAAATATAGACGTGAAAATACAATACGAAATGTGCAATGAAACCACAAAAAAATATGCTGCAGTGACCTTAATTGTGCAGCGCCCATGTGCACCATGTACTACACAATTACGTGGCAAAGAATGTCACCAGAATGCATTTTTTCACCATAACTTTTATTCATAACATGCATCGCGACGGTGTCAAAACACTGGTTGGAGCGCGTTGATTTTTTTTCGCCAGACCCCATTCGAGACCAAACCGTGACAAGAAGCACGACTGCCATAAATTGCGAACGTTTTAATTACTGGTTAACAGAGGCTGTGTATGTACAAGATTAAAATGATACCAAAAAGAAGGTAGAGTGAAGCGTGAAAATATTCAAATGAAAGCGAAGGGTGAAAGAGGCATCGTTGAGAGGGAGCGAGCCGTGAAAATATAGGATTCGTTTGTTCGAAGTAAGAGTGTGGAAGTGGAGGAGAGGTGGAGGGGGAGGGAGACTGCGAAAGGAAAGGGTGGGTGAAGGGGAGAAAGGGACCGTGAAAGGGAGGGGGAGAGAGAGCTTACTCGCTTTGGCGTACTAAAGCGGAGGAGCGAAATAAAATATGAATGCGAGGAAGAGAATTGGCGTCACGAGATGAAATGATTTTTTTCCCCCGACGCCCTCTGCTGCCACGCACTTACATCCACGGATGTCCTCCCTCCCCCTTCCCTTGTCCCTCAAACCCTTCCCCTCCCCCAACTCCCTCCTTGGCCCACCCCCCCTTTTCCCCATCCATCTCTTTTCGATCTCCACTAAGCCTTCCTCTTTCCCTTTCCTAACTCTTTTCACCCCTTCTTCTCCCACCTACAACCCTTCACGTCTTCACACCCACCCCCTTCTATCACAATTTCCAAACACACCTTTACACCCAGGCAGGCTTTCCTTTAAGCACCCAAAGCATGGCATATAATTCCTTATACGATCCCAAGGGAAAATTGAAAGCGTTTTCTAAGGCAGCCGTCTGCGTATGCATATTTTGATAGGGCCAGTTCCCATGGGAGGATTCAAGGAGAGAATTTGGAGACAAAATCCCCTGATGGAGTCCCTCTCGTAATCGCAACATTCGACATCACTTTCGAGCACACCATTGATTCTTAATCCTAGGATTTGTTTGTACTAGCCATGGTTCCATCCACTATGGCCTCCAGTAAAATATTTTGCCTCTGTATGTGCCCAATTAGTAGCTCCCTTCTTCTCAGTCTCTTGCATGGGCTTCCCCCATCTCCCTTTCTTCGAAGGATTCTATATTTGACACTTGGTTGTGTTTTATCTCCTTCATTCTTCTTGGAGCATCACGTTTGCATCTCAAAAAATTTCTTAACTCTGCTACTTTTATCCGAACATGATATCGAGCGAAAAGTTCCCATACAAAATCCATGTCATAAATGTGAATGAAATAATTTATTATTTTTGGCGAATACTATTGACGCGATTGCTTTTCCGAGACCCAACGCCATTGAAGATAAAAGTTGAAAGCTGATAATGTGTAATTAAGGCAGTCTGTAAACTGCAATTGATAAATTATTTTTGTAGTTTAATCCCATCTGCTCGTATTACTATGCAATTATCATCCCTTAACGTGGCAATATAAAAAATAGGGCAGGTTTTCAATTGAAAATGAGAGAGTAAACATTAATATTTCAGTATCAAACAGGTATATCTCCAAAATTTATTTTCCTTCCTATTCCAGTGAAAAAGGAGTTCTATTATTCTTTAGCTACTTTCTACAAAAGTAAATAATCTATTTACTTTTGACTTAAAAACGTTAACCAGGTCAAATTTGATAGTTTAGTCTTTTATGACCACTGTCACACAGTTTATAATATTTGTCCATTCATGCTTCGGTTAAAAGGTCAGGTTTTGTCACACATATCATCTCAGCAGCTAGATGACCAGAACAAATAAATTGTTCCTCGTAGTCATATTACTCCCACGATAACGACCATGAACCCATTCAATTTCCTTCTCCTGTTTAACGCCCTATATCCTCAGCTTTATCCCTAGGTATGCTTCTGAGAACATTTTATCCATTGCACCCCCTTGGCGCGCTTATTCTACAACTCCGTCCATTTCTACAGCGGGAGTATGTTTGCATGCTCTCCCTTTTTTAGCACCCCCTTTAGGCACGAGTTTCCATTTTGAGCTCACAATGTTACTATTAAGTTATTTTTTTAAATGAGCACACACACGTTTTATTTGAGCTCGCCGTCGGCTATTGATCATCAACACCTTCCCTTCCCTCTCTATACACTTACCCTCCTTTTAAAAACATCTACACTCCCTTTGCTCGTCTCTTTTCCCACCCTTAAATGGTCTAGCACCTCTCTCTCTCTCTCTCACCCAGCCGTCTAGACGTGCGTGCATCCTGAAACCTCTTCCTACCGTGCCTGCCCACCCTACACGGCCTCCCCCTATCCTCTCTCCCCCCCACCCAAACCCAACGACACACCTTTTTCCTCCTCATTCGCCACGCCATAATGTCCAGGACAAACGACCCTCTTGTTCCTCCTTCCCATTTCTTCCGTCCACTTTAAACGCGAAGGTGTGAGAGAAGAGTTCTCTCTCTTTTTTTCTGTTAAAGAAGAGTGAGAGTAACCCCGGCTAGTTACGAATAGTGCAACTGTCGTCTGGCCCCCTTCACACTCCTGCACGCGGAAGGCTGCTCGGCTTCGGTCCCCCGCCCGCATCCGTCTCATTAGCCGCGACGAGACGGTTCGTGAGCGAGGAGAGAGAAAGAGTGTGTGTGTGTGTGTGTGTCTGTGGATGCTTCGAAAGCAAGCTCGAATGTGGCGACTAAAAAAAAAGTATTAGCTTAATTTTTTTTTAAATCCCGACGTCCATCCACTTGCAGCGAGTGCATTATTTATCTCGATGTTAAACATTGGGCAGTAAATTTACATGAGCCGGGAGCTCTCGAGAGTTGGAATGCAATATACTACATCGGGGTCCAGAAGTGGCTTTGCGTGAAATGATTTCCTCCAGCTCCTAACAAAGTCGCATGCATCAAAATGTTAGTGCATTAAAAAATGAGGCCGGATTTATTTATTACAAAAATGCACATTAAAATTCGTGAGCATCAATTTGGCAGTAAAAGGTTAACTCAAGGGCTTGAAATCGGCGAAAAGAGGAATTTACGTTTCTCTCCACCAGTGGAGAAAATTTCATTAAATTCACCCTCGCCATGACATTTAAATTAAAACTGCAGTACGTTAATAGCAATTTCATAAAAGCAAGTCTAAGCATATCGAGCAAAAATGATTCCGCTGACTGTTTACTGAAAACAGAAGCAACATTAAATACATTTTTCTTTCAACCATTCTTTCACCAGAAGTCCACTATTTTTTTACGACTCCCAAGAAGAGCAGGGAAAAGTATGAAATTCATGGATTAATAGACTTCGGTATATACTCCGTTTTAAATATTTTTCCCTGACTCTTCGTGGGTGATTGGATTTTGATGGTACGATAACTCAGACACCATAGGAGCACGAAATGTTATACGTAACAGAGGCGATTATTAGATACAATATGGCCACTGGAAGCAGCATCTGATCCTGGATCATTTCATGCTTAATCGGTTTTCTGGTTAACATATAAATATAAAAAATATAGCCTAAATGTTATACGCTTCTTTTTGCTTCAATCTTTTACCAATTTTTAGAGTTGATCGTCTAAGATTGTACGTTAAAATAAATACATACCAGAGAGCAGGTAATGAAAAAAAAATGCAAACGTGGATATTCCTTTGGTCTCCCGGTAACCATTTTATATATACATATACATATATATATATATATTCTATCATATGTTATACTATTGTTATGTATTACCTTGTTACTGAGGAATAAACACTTTGAATTTGAATTTGGGGGAACGGTATTCAGAAGCCCTGAAGACGATGACCGAGTCAGTTATCGAAACGACGGCAGAAATGGAGACACTAACCCGGTGGAAGACCCGAGGAATTCATTCTATTTTTGCTTCTTTACTACGGTTGTCCAGTCTTGATCACTGCCAGCAACTCTTTAAACAGCCTTGAATCACTCTTCGGCTATTTTGAAAAAATACTATTCCTCTCAGAATAAATTCCGTTTCTTTCAACGTCGATTGGTCTTCCGAAACGTAAACGTGATATTTGTTCTTGATCTTCCATTCCCTTCCGCATAAGAATCATAGGAGTAAAAATCCCTCCCATCTGTCCCTGCTTTTCAGTACAAAGTCCCAATTTGTCTATACGAGGGAATTCCTCTGTATTGCATCACACTCTTACGTGCATTTTACTCAAGATCAATCTGTGTACGGTCGTCCTTAAGAATCTGAGAATCTGCACTTTTACCTTACCTCTATTTTCGGGAATTTACACTTTACGTTCTTCTTGAAGTGCATTGCTATCATCTCAGTTAAGCACATGCCGCAGATATTGTTTAAGGTTAGTTAACCTATCTGTCCACAATTATTAATAATCTAAAAAGATGTATCATTGATTCCGACGGCTTTGTCTACACGCAAGTCCTCAGCTTAGTTCTCCCTGTCAGTGTAACATATAATCCCGACATTCTATTCATTTGGCCTTCTGCGTCTAGAAGTGGTTTCTCGCCATTTTATAGCCCGCTTCAATCTTGTCACGTAACAGGTTTTTTGCACTTCTGACCATACATTCTTCATCCATATTTCCCAAAATCTTCTGGCTCTCCTTATTCTTTAATAATACTGTTTTCCTTAATTTCTTCACTTCTTTCACTTTCTTCCCACCTGAATTAGCTCCATTCCTTCCTCAGTAATACCATACCTCTTGACGACTTCGGGCATTAACCTTACTTTGCGACATCTAGCAGTCTTCTTTTCAGGTGCTAACATTTTTTCTGAGTCGAGCTTGTATTAGTAAGAGTTTCCAAATTATTTTCCTGTAGTCGGTGTTATGCCAACTCCAGTTAAGTTACTTGCGATGCCACTACTCGTCATCTGATGAGTTGAGCTTCAGTTCCTCACTCTTAACGAATTTAACTTTGGCTTCATCACTAAGTTGTGATCGATTCTGTTTCTGTCGATGTATCCCCGGTATCTTTGACATGAAATGAAGCCTTAATGCTTCGTTACCACAAAAATTTCCTTCGATGGCTTATATAAACAAATATTTTTCCTCTATTAATTCATATTGTGCAGCATTTAATTCTCTTCGCCTTTTCGTTTATCCAGGCCATCACTTCCAGTGGGTTTTCTATTCATAGCATTCTCCGACTATTTCATTGCAAACATAATATTTCAAGGATTCTTCTCCTTTTAT
Source organism: Calopteryx splendens (assembly GCA_002093875.1). Taxonomy (NCBI): domain Eukaryota; kingdom Metazoa; phylum Arthropoda; class Insecta; order Odonata; family Calopterygidae; genus Calopteryx; species Calopteryx splendens. The sequence continues at coordinate 500,812 of LYUA01000536.1, read as the reverse complement.
GCATTGTTTGGATCCAAGATAATATTTTAGGTATTTTCTACTTCCTCATCTTCGTAGACCGTAGAAGGCGTGTAGGTACACCCTGAACCCTCTACCACTGTGGATCCAAAGATTTTCGCTTGTCCAAATCGATTAAGTTCCAATCAAATATTATTTTTAACATTTGAACATCTTACTTGAAAGAGTCCAAGTCCATGGAATTGAAATGGGAACTAATATCACCCCGGAATATTTTACTCCAAGGGTTAAATAAACTTTTTTCTTCAAAATAATTCATAGGAAAACAGAGTTGAGCTGATGCTACTGGAAATAGGTATAAACGCGATATTTTTCCGTAACAACCGTTTCCAAGTTCTCCTTTTTTTAATGGCAATCTACCGGTCAGGGTAGAATTCTGATGGACTACAGTAACCCTTTCTTTATTTCTGCAAACTTTCCCTTCATTATATCCAACATGCCTAATCTTTTCCTCCCTCTTCCTTGCTTACCCAAAATTGTACCCTCTATCGCATTCTTCAACAATCCATCGTCACTCACCACGCCCTGCACCCACTTTTCCTGTCTTCTTTGAATTTCTCCCAATAACCTTCTTTCCTCTCCTACCATTCCCAAAACTTTTTCGTTCGTATTCCTTTCTGCCCATTTCACCTTTTCCATTCTTCTTCACACCAACATCTCAAAAGCTTACAACCTAACCTTTTCATCGTGCCTCAACGACCAAGTTTCCAAGCCATACCAAACTACAATCCATATCAACGTCTTTA
>LYUA01000536.1:459729-470307 GCA_002093875.1 Calopteryx splendens | reverse complement strand
TTTCATTTTCACTGCAATAAGCTCGGTAGTGCAATGATTTCGTGTGATGACGGAGATCTTGCCTCCCCCACTGCTAGGCACGATACGCGGTCCAGGGGCCCGAGTCCCTTAGTTACCAGGATTAATTTACACATTTGCGTCCATCATAATAGGTTGTGAAAAATAATAACTAATTTTCCGTTACCCCCACTGGAATCAGGTGCGTTTGCAATCGCCTCAATCAGACACAGACGCTGCTTGGACTACATTTCTTCTGCCTCCTACTCGTAAACCTATTTTGCATGGGTTATCAATTATAAATGTTCCTGCCGGTGGAGCTATAAGTATCATCAGAGGCTCTATTCTTTCCACCATGCCAAGATCGAAGTCCACGGAGGCCTCAGTTGCATGGTTTTATAAATTTTATAAATGTATTATTAATTCGTTCTCCAAATTTTCTAGAGTTTTTAATTTCCGCTAAAAAACGCAATTCACGAAAATAAATTTGATACATAATTTAAGTTAATTTTTCCGTTTGTTACGTGACCATGCATAAATGCATGCTTGCGTACTATCATTTCCTGTACATTCTTAATTTCCTAATTAGCTGATCTTTACATACCATATAAGATTTTAAAAACCGCAGGCCTGTGCCTGTTATTGCCTTATATTATTCCGGTGGTATGGGTGTATCTCAACTCGTGCTAAGCTCTAAGAATGTAGTTAGGGTATTAACTTCCTTTCCTTACCTAACCTGCTATATCACAGGAAGTCCTAGAACCAAAAACATATTAGAATTTTAGCTTGTTCAACGACGTTCAAAGAATTAAACGGATATGATCCTAGAACTCTCAAAACTCAATTTTAACACGCTAAGTCATAAAAATAGAATACCTACGTCCTTACCATTTGGTTTAGTTTATAAAGAGCCCCTATTGCTACCCCAAGGTGGCGAATTTCAAGACTTGAATCTTGGAATATTTTTATAAATTCTACCTGATTCCACCCCAATTAAAACTAATTGCAGAAGAACTATTAGGGTGATCCCAAGAACATACACACCAACAGAAGCTTCCGTAAGTAATCCGAATGTAACCCTTTTTGTAATATGCCTAGCCGTTTTACACAAGAATTCCTGAATCTGCGGCTAGCCGCCCTCCGCATTTGTCATCCCCTGCACCTTGCCGCAAGGTTTTTTTTATAGCCGTTACACCGCAATCACCCTGCCGTAGCAAACGTACGGGCATGTATTATTATTTGGTAACATAATTATTACACTTTCTCGTGCCTATGCATGTACACACACGAAAAACAATTTAATCGCCGAATTACAGCGTTCGCTGTTATCCACGAAATCCTCTGTAGCTCTTAAAACGTTTCCTTTAAGGATACGGGGTGACTTTGAAGGCTAAGTACAGCAGGTTTACAAATCCTGTAACATTCATTAGTAAAAATAAAAACTAAATTGGTAGAAAGACAGCATAAAGCCTTTCTCATTTAAAATATAGGCGTCCTACCAACATTGTCTTCGGAGTGACCATTTGTCTTCGATTTCCTCCAAGTCCTTCACCTTCATGGCCAAGCCAGATCGACAAGACAACCGGGCTTTAACTACTGCTCTTTATATTGATGCTCTATCGTTTCGTGCATTAGTAGGCTTGACTTTGTGGAAACTTTCCACATTGGAAAGGGATGAAATTTAAACAAAGTGTGATTTATACGCAATATTTTATTGACACGACCCGGATTTCTACACTTTGTTGAACACAAAACCTGAAGATGACACAAACTGTTGAAACCTGGGTCTTGTCAATAAAATATTGCGTGGAAATCACAATGTCTTTTTTCATTACCTTGTTTATTTGAATACATTTACTTGATACTCATTCCACCCGAATTTTGATAAATACTACTAGCTTTACGGGTCAACTTATGAATTTAATGCCATGTCCTGTTTCAGTAGGTGCAGTAACTTTGATCAAAAGATACGATAATTTTCCATTTGCCTAATGGGTTGTAGCAAGCTATTGATGCACAAAAAGGAAACCCTGTTAACGTTTGCATTGTCAATTTTCATGTTAAGCGTTGGTCTAAATGTATTTGCAAATAAAGGATAAATAATAAATGGCCACATGGACCCTCCTCGATCAATTCAGGGCAAAGGAATGCTACACCCTTTTGAAATTGAATCACCATCTCTCCAGTCCTCCCCGTTCATATAGGTCCGATCCTGCTGTGCTCCGAAGTCACCGATAGACACCATCACGCTCTCCTCATACCATACGTTCACTCCTATCCACATCCTCTCATTCTCTCTTGCCTTCTACCCACCATTCCATCCCTTCTTCCTTCGATCCCCTAACATCATCCCTCTCCCAACCCCACTCTCCACCGAAAACCCGCCCAACCTCCAGCCCCCAGAGCACACAAGGACAAATTATCCCTCCAACCCTCGTTCAGCGCCCTCCTTCCACGGCCCAATATGCCCGAGACCATCAGCACATACAACCATACCCACACACATACACAACGCTTAATCCTCTCCATCTATTTTATATTCCGATCCCTACCACTGCGACCATCCACTTCCCTCTCCCCGCCTCTCCTTCTCCCTTTGGCGATGCCGTCCGACCCGTCTCCCCTCCTTCCCCTGTCGTCCCCCCAAATCTCCTGCCATCACCCCACCCTCCTAACGCTAAAAACCCCTCCACCACTTCATCCTCCGGCCTGAACCCACCTTCCAGCATTCCGCATCTCGCCAAAGCGATCGCTATTCCACGCTCCTCTTCACTCCAAATTTAACGTCTCAATGATTCTGTGTTCTTGCATGCACGGGAACTCGACCGCAACACACATCAAACTAACGTTTGCGTTCTCTATGAAAGAATTCACTGCATACATTACGAGCACGCGCTCACACGCGCAAACATATTCGCTCAATTGGAGGCAGAAAATGGCGAAATCTCCAATATTGCTAAGTACTGCAATTACACACTGCGCGCGCGAGATAGTTGGCTAGTAATTTAATTGTCTCCATCACAGAGTAAAATGGCTAATGTTCAACCCCTCACCCCTCCCCTAGCTCGACTAAACCTCGTTCAATTTATTAGGCTTTTACCGCTGATCGATTGCGCATAGGCCGATTATGCAATGTAATTGAATGAGGATTTCGAAGTTAAAGTTGTGAAAGTTCCCAATAGTGCAGCTATCGACACAGCGTATAAATGGGGATACATTTACTAGGATAAAGGGAAATTCATAAATCCTATTTGAAGGGTACTCGATGAACCACTACTCGCGCTGTTTTTTTAATTGCACATCATTACCAAGCAAATTTCTTTTACCAAAAATGACATTCAAAAAGGCACTTAGGCAAATAAAACAAGTTATCAGTAACTCTAATCCCGGATTAAAGCTGAATGGAGCTATAGATGAAAAAGCATTTGATGCGGTTCATGTGCACTCAGAGGTTTTTATGGCCAGAGAATTTGCATTTTATAATCGGATTTTTCAAATGATAAAATACCAAATTAATGAGGCCGCATTCCCAAATCGGTGAAACTGCAGAATGTGTGGGCACAACGATTTATTATAGTTATACTTTGCCATATAAATCTTTAATGGTTAGTCATATGGAGGCAGACTGTTATGGAGAATCTCAGTAAGGACAAGTGTGAAGGCCTTTCACGCCATAATTTCTTCAAATTTTATTTACACTCAAGCAGGGACCAATCTCGCTATTTAAAAGATCAATGTTTGCGAAAATGCCGAATTCCATGCATAGCAGAAGTTTTTATCTAATTTGCACACGGCCAGACATGTGATGAACAATTTGCTTTAATGTCTGAAGTAGGTAGGCACAGAAAGATGAAGAGCCAGGTGGTAATATCCAGGTCATTGGTAATATCCAGAGAAATTTTACATAACATAGAGCAAGTAGTGAATAGAGTATAATATTGAAAAATACGCTTTCATTGATGACTTTTGAAATAATAGAATTAGAACATTTATTAGATATTCGGATGAAGAAATCCATAGCAAAACATTTTGATTCAATTTCGGAGAGTTCACACCGCTAGGAGTGTTTTAAGTTTTTTGTGCTATTTATGGTATTTTCTCCTATGCATCTTTATGAATGTCCTTCCAATTAAATCACTTTGGTCAAACGTGGCAGAAGACAATAGGCTGTGCAAAAATCTGTAATTTCACGGTTTATCAAAATCAACCTGAAACAAATCATGATACAAATCCAGACTGGCCCATGCTATTAAAACTGTAGGTTGGTAACATCCCATACTGACCTCCGATTCAGATTCCATTGTCTTCGGAATATAATTTCCCAATTAATGATGAATATGACTTCATTTCACAAAACACATTTAAAAAAATAATTATTGAGTAGATTCACCACTCATAAAAATTCAATGGATTAGATTAATGATGCATATAAAAACAAGATTATGGATAATTCGGATTACACATTTTTGAACTCGTAGATACTATCTAAATTTTGAGATATTACAATGTAAATAGTGTTGATTCGTTATATCCTTAGTTCGTAACCTCTAGATTCCTTGAATTTTCGGATCGCCCGCATTGAGTAGATTTGTGGATGTGGCCTGCACCTAGCACTACAACGAGTAACTTAAACTGCTATACGAAAATGAAACTCGGGTCTGGTAATTAGAAAACCATTAATGCAGAGCCAGATTTGTTGGTATCTCTATGTTTTGTCTCCAAAAAGCTGAATCCGTTGAAATCTCAAATGTCCACTTCTTCCCAAAAAATAGATGCCTTTCGTCAACAAATGGGATGGCCGTTGAGGTCCGCAGAGCCATGATTTCAGCGTATGAGTCCAAATTTACAATTTTCGGATGTTACGAATTTTAATGCTCGTGCGTGCCACCACCCGAATAGCCGGATAATGGACATCCATTTAATAAAAATATGTTAAATTTTTCAAATAAGGATACTTCACAAGTTACCCCAGAAGCAGTTTCCTTAATCAAATTTACATAGCTGTCAATGAGAATCTGCGATACTTTAGAGAAAATAGCTGATTCATAACATTCCATTAATAAATTTCAACGAAGAAACTGTTCTACTGACATCGGCATACCATTTTCATGCCGAGAACCCTGGCATTTAATGCTGTGGATTTCTCCCACAAGAGGCAGCGAGGAAAATCCCGCGTCTGAAAGTTAACTCCTGAAGGCCAGAAGCGAGCGACGTCTTTAAACTGTTTCATAATTCACTAAGGAAAGCAATTGCGTTCCTATACTCTCTCCGGCGCGAAATTCATCTCCGAATAAACTTCCCTCGAGACCGGAAGAATCCATAAACGCGTGCTCGCGTTTATGGATTCTTCCGGTCTCGGAAATCTCAAAAATAAAGACGGTCGATAATCCAAAAGGGTGAAAACACTCTTTAAAAGATATAAAACACCTCGGAAATCCATTCGTAACGGCTCCACCTTGGAATTTCACCCAAGCTAATTTCTTTCCCCCTCGCCACCATCGTACAACCGGCAATGTGTGTGAACAAAATAGGTTCACACAAATAAATAAGTGCACATACATAACCGAATGGCTTAAAATGAAAAAATTCTCATGACCCGCCACAGAATGAGTTTGAAAAGACCCGAAATGAGTCCCAAAGAAATTTATCTCGTGAAGAGGGGAAAACGAGAGAAAGACGAGAGAGATGGGGAGAGAGACGCGCGCATGGAAAAGGGAAGGATGAGGAATATGTATCGAGCCCGAAGCACCTTGGCAGGATTCCAGAGGCGTGAAGGCGCTCATCGATGCAAGTATGCAGCCTTAAGCCACCACCACCCCCGCGTTCCCCATGCTGAAATCAATCCAGGGGAGGAGGCAGGAAAGGGAGCGTTGAGGCCGGACCGAGGGACAAAGGTGTCGTGGGAGAGGAATGCCGGTAGGCCGGCCGGCGTGCGACGACCACCACCGTGGGCTGGAGTTTCTTCTCCCCTACACCGCTCACTCTGGAGCAGGTGTGAAGGACCGGCGACGGCGGCACAGGCGTCGGCGGCTGAAACGGCTCGAAACTTGGCGTGATCGGGGAGGGGCGGTGGAAGGGGGGAAGGAAGACGGTTGGGGGTGGAACCGAGTGTAGTGGGGCACGGGATGGGTTTCTTTTTTTATTTTGCACCCCCTAAGCTTTCAGTAAGACAAAGACGTCGATCTAGAAAGGGAACAAACTGCGACCCGCAACATGAACTAGCCGGATGAGTTATTTATAGAGAAGATACTGGCCGGCCACATACGAAGAAAAAGTTTCATGTTAGTAAATGAAAGACTTGGTCGAACCTGCAGCAATGGAAGGATCCAAGTTTCACTCACGGTAAATTAAGACAGGAAAGACTGGTAATTTATGAATGAGAAATGAAGTAAATGACATCTTTTGCCAATTCATATTAAAAAAGAAAATATAGAAATTAAGGAGCGAGCACGATTTGTATGAACCATGGCCAAATAGTGAAAGAACATTCAATTTATCTAACGAAATAATACAAATGGTAAATGGATTCTATTTATTACAGATTAAATTTCAACCCTGAAAACACTAAGTACGAGATTTAAAGAGCAACTGTTTTGAGCAAACGGAAATTCTAGAACGTGAAATGTGTAACATTCAACTCTGGCGAATTCCTATGCTTACGGAGGAATGGTTAACTCTTCTTTTAATCAAAAACACTGATGTATTCATTGTGATTTACGACGTAATATTTTATAAGACTTCTATACTTGCTTTCCAGAGTGGATTCCATAATTTGTAAATGCTTTGGGAAACCTTTCCACACACTTCGTTCTGAATGTCGCCGTCTCCAGGGTAAATGATTGTTTTTGCTTCCTTCACATCAGTTGACCAAGATAATAATACATCTACCTACTCGGTTACTTGCGAGGCAAGTGGAAAGATGTCCAGGAGATGGAAATGGCCTCGTTCTACATTTTATGAGTCTTGTTTAAGGAATATATCTCCCTCTCGACATCGAAGCGGGGCAGTCGGTGAAGCCTTCCGACTTGTCCCTCCTCAAGGATGGCTCTTTTATGAGGCTGGTATTTTTTACCTGCACAACGGCTCTAAGTTAAAAATCTGCAAGTATAATTATCCCATATCTCTATTTATTCGCTTGGATTTATAATTTAGCACCCGTCGGAGATGCATATTTTATGCATCGTAATATTTTAATTTCTACTGGCAGTTTGCTTCCCTCCGACACACAATAGCAGTTCTCAAAACTTGAACTGCATGTACGTCGACTGAAGAAAGGAGAATGACTCCGGTGCATGTACTCCAAGCTCACGCACAAAAACGCAAGAATGATCCGACGCTCCGTACTCCATTGCATCTCACCGTCACCTTTCTCAAACTGGTTACGAAGCAGAATATAAACCAATGAAAGAAGGAATAGTTTCAAAATAATGCATAGAAAATCCCGGCGCATGCACAGAAGTGAATCACTCCTTTCGTAATCGTTAAACGGTCATAACTGACTGCATCAAAGTGCCTGCATATCGGCACGGATCGTCCACTTCGTAAACACAGAGGTTTCTACTTACCGCCTTACTATAATTAAGTAAATTAAAAGCCGACTTTTGATAAACATATCCCAAGTAATGACCTCTCGTGATAATCCAGACTATCAGCGGATACACCTATTATTAGCATAAATCTCTATTCAGTTCATCCTTCCCCATACACTTGTACTATAAGAAAAATGTTTTCAGTTTCATTCACCGGGGCTTTCTCGAGGGGAAGCGAGGAATACTATGTAAGTATAGGTATTTTAAAAAAATATAAGGAAACTAATTTAAACAATGTAAGGAAGGTCTATGGGAAAAATGGGTCTATGTGGGGAAACATCTCGTTCATTAGGATTAAGGGCATTACAGCTGGTTCCTATTATTGGGAATACTATTATTAATATTATTGTTATTATTGGTAATCTACCGGTTAAGGTAGGTCTTTAATAGCCACACTCCTACAGTAAGGGAATCCTATTCCTGTAATATTGGGAATCCTATTCCTGGAATATTATTGGGAAAAGTATTATCAACGCTTGTTAATGGATAAGAGGCTGGGAAGATTGAACGAAAATTTTGGGATCAATATTAAGATTGCATGTGTGAAACCAATTATAGAAGAGTTTTTACACGCTCTTAGGAAAATGAGCAATGGGAAGAGAAGTGGGTCTCGGGTATTAGTGGCAGCGTTGTGGAAGTATGTATCCTCCCACCAGTGTGCTGATGTGTAAGATGCACAACCAGATACTGGAGAGAGAGAAGAAAACCCGAAAGAATGCTTGCCCTATTTCTGCAATTAATAATAAACGAAAACGGGAAGGAAACGAAAAACTACAGGGAAATAAGTGTGATTGGATAAATAAGTATAAAATTAATTAGAACTGATTGGCTCATTAGATTGACTGCCGAAGAGATAGACCTATGTAATCCTTTCTCCCACGTACAATTCGTGAGTATAATGGTAGGAAATATATACGACAATTACCGCATTAGAAGAATTAGAGCATCCCGAATGTAAAAGGATTCAAAGTTCTAAATGCAGTAAATTTCATTCATGGCTGGTGACCTAAAACCCTCTACTACACACCCTCGCGGCGGCTTGCTGGATAAGTTGTAGATGTAGATGAACAAGCAATTGAAGTAAAAATAAGGGAGGATCAGGAATGTTTCACCCTTGGACGACTGTTGACGGATTATATTTTCAGCCTTAGGCAGATAACTAAATTACTTATTTAATTTAGTTATGTATTACTTAGACTAATGTATTTACTTATGTATTACTTAGACAAAACCGCCCCTATCTCCTACCTCTTTAAAAATTATGCTATAGGTTTATAAGAATGATTGAATCACTCATTTGGTGATATGGAAGTCCCCTTTAAGTAAGAAACAATGTATTACTTTTAGCGGATGACCCGGTACTGATTGCTCAAAGTCGGGAGGATGCTAAGGTCATGATGAAACATCTTCTGGAAGCATTCCAGTATGGTGGGCTTGCAGAGTAAACACGAATAAAGTATCTATTAGTAGGAGGAGGAAGACGAAATATTCTACCTCAGAGCACCATAAAAGCAGTGAAACAATTGAAGTACTTAGGCTATTGTTAATATGTCTGGTAGAAGTGAAACGGATGTGGATTATAGGGCATCAAAGTCAAAAGGGGCGACCGAGATGTTTAATGGGGTCCTGTGGAGTAGGGTCACATCGAAGTATGTGAAGATGAAAAGCCTGAAAACTGTAGTGGAAAACATATTGACCTATGGAGGCATGGACATTAAGTGAGGGGCAAACACGAGGAACAGGAACTGGAAAAGGATGGATTGAGGAGAGGAGCTAGGATATCTAAATTCGAGAAATAAGGAAAAATGAAAACGGAAAAAAGATAATGGTCATGAATGAACCAGTTACAGAAAGGATTCGGAAGAAGGCTCTTCAGTGGCATGAAAAAATGGGTTGAGAAAGATGACTGAAGACTGTTCTAAATTAGGCACCGCTTTAAAGAAGAAAGCGCGGGCGGCTCAGCGCAGTATGGAGAGCTGGAAATATGAAACGACGGAGGATCGTGGTCTAAAGGAGGAACAATAGCAAGAAGTATGGAGAACACGGAGACACTTAAAAGTAGAAAAGCCCTAAGAGTAATCAAGTATTTTTTCTTGTACCTTTTTCAATTTTTTATTTGTATATGCCTAAACAAACGTATAGATAAAAATATTGTGTATATATTTACGTACATTGTGTAGAAAAATACTGAAGTGTAGTATGTACCTGCATACACAGAACTTATGCCGAATACCATACTAGTGGGGAAAAAAGACGTGGTAGCCGGACCTTTTCAGAGGTGACTTTCTGCCTTCGTCAGTGAAAGAAAACTGAAAGTGTAAATATATCTATTAGTAGGTAGTGCGAGACTCCTGAGTCTTCGTATTGATAGCACACTGAATCCGTCACTCCAGAAGTAATCTTCCCCAGATCATTCATTTTGCTGCCTCCTAAGAGATAAACTATACAGATATCACCTTTCCATCTCCCTACTTACTCCTAAGGACCTTACGTTGCGTGTTTCTTCCCTACACCTATCCAATTAGACTATGATTCCCATCCCTGACCATAGATCCGAATAAGGGACTACTTTATTAGAAAGTGTGCCAGCATATAATTTGTGCAAATGCAAGAATTCATCTTCTAGAGAGATTAATGTGGTGGGTTTCCTTTGTGTTAACAATGTAGTACTGCGGTCGATCCCGTGGAATTCACTCTCACCATAGCTGTTTCAGATGATAACGGATCGATCTTCTTGATCTACGCAATGAGTGCTTTCTGGTGAGGTCTTGCCTCTAATGAATGGCACTTTGTAGTCGTGATTTAGGCACTATTTTTCCGGATATACGGCTCCAGAATAAATAGGAAATTTAATGTTTCAAGAGCTGAAAATATTTCCAAATGGATTTTATTTGGGGAAACATATAGCTAACCTCGTTATCTCTAGGCTACTCCAATTTGTGCATGAATGTATGTATGCATTCATTCATTTATATATATATATATATATATA
>LYUA01000536.1:442514-459599 GCA_002093875.1 Calopteryx splendens | reverse complement strand
ACATAAACATTACCAAAAAATTGCCAGCTTTTACCATGGCATGTTGGAAGAGTAGCTTTGGCGTTTTAATTCCACAGTGAGACGCAACTAATAATATTCAGATGGAAAAAGAATTCGTATATCAACATTAATTACTTTTTAAATTCCTATTTCAGGTAGTATATAAGTAATTTCTTTTGTTCTTAGACCCAGTTTTTCACAAATCAACTCTTTCTGTGGTGTTTTGGGTCTACTTGATGAGACAAAGTATATGCAAAGTGAGAGAACTGAACTTTTTTTTATTTAAAGCTTTAAAATTAAAACCATACACTTCTAGCGTCTGGTAAAACGATAATTGTTTTTAGGCATCTTTCGTCCCAGTAAATATTCACTACGTGTAGTAGGTTCCAATCCTTTTCGTGAAAGATAGCAGTGAATAATGCACATAATGATGTTGATGCAAGAGCATTGTCTACGAAAAATATAATACTCTTCACCACCCTCTTTCTTTTCCCCACTGTACCATAGAGAGACGGAGGGGGAGAGGGAGAGAGAGAAGTCCGCAAGGTCGCCTCGAAGGAAATGCGAAGAGGGAGTTGGGGAGGGTTAAGGGAGACGGAGCGTCTGTCTCGTCGTCTGGCTATAGGCGCCGGCGTCTCAAAGAATAAAACGGATTTATTTTCTCAGCTCCACTTACCCACCCCTTCCATCTCCCCTCGCACCATCTCACCCACACTCGACGCTCACCACCACCACTCACCTCTCCTCCAACTTCATCACCTCCACTTCCAAATCCTCCATACCCTCCAACTCGTCCACCGGCCCCCCATTCCCCTAAGGGGAGGATCCCATTCCTCTTCCTCTCTCTCCCCTCAGATTCCATAGCCCGCCCACGTTCTAGACACACACAGGCACACACATGCTCGCTCGCTATATTTCTATCCACCCCATCATGCCTGACTTCTCCTTCACCTATTCCCTGTTCCCCACTAACCTCCCCCTCCACAACTTCCTCAACTCTCCCTCTCTCTCCATTCACGCTTTCTCCTATTTTGCATATTCCTTTTCTCTCTCTCATATCCTTCTCCAACCCTAGTTCGCCAGTTTTTTTTTGGACGCCGCTCTTGCAAAGAAATAAAGGAAAGGATGGAGAAGGGGGCACATTTAGAGTGGAGGTCGCGTCCATTCCTCCCCACTGGTCTAGTAACGGAACCTCCTAGAACAAAGAGGGCGAGCCTAGGGTCTTTTTTTCCAGTTTGCGTGCCAAAATTGGAAATACTGGCATGTTAAAACGTTTTCCATGCCAAGCAGTGGCACGAATTTATTTTTGAATGCGTTGAAATGGACTTCAACTGCTCTCCTTCCGAACGGTCGACACCTCAAAATTTACTCTGTACTTTCATTATATGGTAAGCAAGTAGTCGTATCACTGCAGTAATATTCACCGCTTGAATGAGATCATAAAAGAAACTTCATTCGCTCGAAATATTTCACGAAATGGTTTGAATTTATTAGTTATTGTTGGCGCTTGATTATCGCCAAGTCAAGTCGCCACATGAAGGTTTCATCTTGACTTTACTTGAATTCACTTATAAAATTACATTTTCAATTCTTATAATACAATATTCCCAGAGCAGATTTCTTCCTTTTTTTGGGTGAGGAGTATTTAACATTCTTAACTTTAAGTATCATATTACTAGGAATAAAATCCTACCAACTTGTACCCTTGACATCATTAAGAGGGTAAAATTGACGAACGTCTTAGGCCGCATCAGACCTACTGGGCGAAGCCTATATTCACATATATATACACATATATACTGATCCAAATAGTTAGTGAAGAGGCATTTGTGGTTAAAAGTTATTGCAAGTATAAGTAAAAGCAGGTGCTGCGCAATAAACTTTTCTGTCGTTTGCCTAATATTTTAATCTCCGATTAAAAATATGCCCTTTTTTATTTACTTCGTAAACCTCATTCACCCACGATATGTTCTGGTGCGCCAAATTTTGAAAGGAGCGATGCTGTCTATGCTATTTCGCCGGAAGATCCAGGCCTCGATTTCAAAAATATGAAGTAGAAGAGCAGAATTAACAAAGTAATGTGTCTCAGATATTCAATTTCTTCTATTGCGGTTACAAAGGAATTTTTTTCTCTACGATGAACATGTTGTTCTATAGCAGTGGTGGTTGAATTTATCGAATGATCGATGCAATGATTAAGAATGCGTGGTAGGTAACGAATGAAAACAAGGTGAAGGACGTAAAGTTACGTGAAATATTAGATGCTTTATTCAACTTATTTATCTACGATATTAAAGTACCAGCATGCGAAACCTTTATAATAAGACTTAATTCATAATGGAGTAAGACTCAAACTCTTATGTTAGATGTGGCGGAGTAGAAAATATTTACCTGATTTATGAAGGGTTTGGGCATTTATGCCATGTAGGTATTAAAAATTTTGGAATGAAAAATGTGATTTGTGTGAACCTATGATTGCTCAAATAATAATGCAATTCTAAAATCAGTTAAGAGAGAAATAAGGTAAAACCTAAGTGTCTAAAACCATACACTTCTGAAAACGTATTCCAAAATAGCGTGCTGTGGGCTGACGACTAACAGCACGCGGATCTCCTTCCACTTTGAGAACCACTCCACGTATATAGCACATTCATAAATCCTTAGTCCTTCGTAATAAGTCCTTAATTCTGTCTTGTAGCCTTGGCTACATCATTGCCTTGGTTGTCTTAAAGCTTATCATGAAAATAAACATAAAATAATCTTCATGCAACAGTCTTCGTTTACAATTAACTAGCAATGTATGTTATTTTTGGCGCCGGTGCCGTTCATCCTAAGTTAAAGCTCTTCACCAACCTGAAACAAAAGTTGCAATATTTAAGATTGTTTTTCTTATTCTGTATCCCTTCCACGAGTACGGAATAGGAAATCAATAAAAAAACATTGTGGTTTCAAGTAAAGTTGTTGCTGTTTTTAAATACGTCGCTACAATACGCACCGGAATAATTAAAAATAAAGAATACGTCTTACTGTTCAACATATTAGAGATAACGGACTATCGCAAGTATACTTTTTTCAACCCCTAATTATCATTTCTTAAGCCACTCTTGCAATCACATCTTGCAATTTAGGATAATTTCAAATCTTTTATTTTTCGATTAATATCTAGCACTAAATTTCCAAGAAGTTCAATGCTCAATTTCCGCAAACTTGATTTGGATCTTGTATTATCTTTTTCTGACTGGCTAATCACAGAAGAGGCCTAGTGCATTTCAAGTTGCAATACCAATTAATTAGGTACGTATTAACCCTTCCGTGACAATATTACTAAAAGTCATACGCGCTACCCATTGAGAAAATGTTCCTTCCAGTATTCATTAACTTTACCTTACCATAAGTTTCCTAATATTTGTGCTGAAATTATGACAATGCCGTGAAATATTGCCAGTATTTTCAGAGTTAAAATGAATACAAATGAATTTCAACCATGAGAAAAAGATTAATATATATTTTATTCGAGCATGGTTTATAAGCGAGAAACGAAACAGATAGATACAAGAGTTCATGTGACATTATTACCACAGTATTCAACCCATGAATTAGTTATGATAAGTGACGATGACGGTAACTCACCCCGAACTAAGCCTTAAGACGAGTAAAATTCACACATTGCGTTAGGGAAGCGTGTTCCTTTTCTTTTTCCACTTGGTACTCCAAGAAGTTCTATTATCCAGAAAAGTCCATCACTTGTATTTTAGATGAAGTTTTCCTAAGGCATACCCGGGAATTGAATCCGGACCCATTGGGTCAGTAGCCGAACTATCTAATCACTATACTGCCACAACTTTATGTGCTATACAAAAAGAAAAATAACTACAAAAGAAACAAAATTGAAATGATAGAGAAGACGAAGAAAACCATGTTCGGTGGCATTTTTCTTACTACGAAAATTGAACATAATTCAGAATACAAAGTAGTTAAACTTAGTTATTTGGACTCGTGTCCCCATCATTTTGAACCACATCACCACTCCGGCAGACGCCGGAAACAATGAGGGATGTGATATTAGAATAGGCGTGTATTACACATTTGGCAAATATCTTTTCACTCTGGCGATGCACTTTCCCTTGACTTTCGTGTACACTAGTGAAACGCGCTCGGGAAGGTGTAAATACTTCTAGTCTAAATTAAAACTTGAGTGCCTTCACGCGAGAGATTGGGGAAAAGGTCAAAACAATATCTTTTGTCTGATTATTAGTTTAGCTCAATAAGGAAACAATTATGGATAACAGGCAAAAACTATACACACTAACCAGATAATTTGGCTTATACAAAAGAATATTTGAAAATGAAACTATCAATTATAAAACATTACAATGTCAAAATTAATAGTTCGTTCTTATCCTTAATAGCTTGCTAATTTAATCTTTGTTGGTTTAAATATATTCGTTGTAATAAGGGTTAATAAATAAAATTAAGCTGAATCTGAATGTCAGGTTATTAAAAACTTTTTTCATAAACATAAGAGTATAAACTGCTTATTAGACATTCACTGTTATAATTTATGCTACAAACATCCTTTTAAATTCACCATGCCCCTTTAATTTTAAACGAATTCGCTCTGAATTTAAATCTCAATTTTATTCATGAATTTAGAAGAGAGATTTAAAATATGATTTTTGGTTAAAAAATATATTTCTGCGGTAATCCGTTGTAAAACGAAAACGAAATTTCCCAAAGGCCACCTCTCACTCAGTTAATAATTCCTCCATCATCCGAGAGTCAGGAGAGGCTCGGCCAACACCGTTGGCTTGTCGCGGCAAGGCAAGTCCAGGTATCGTGGCGACAGGATTTGTAAGACAACAACTATGAATCCGCTCCTCCAGCGAATGGGTTGAGCGCGATATTTAGCCACCTATAACTCAGAAGCTAAGCGACATATTGAAGAACGGAAAAATATAAGTATTTTTGGTTTCTTAACTCTAAAATGTAAGGCAATAAAAAAATTGTAAACAAGCCCATTTTAGGAAAAATTCGACTAAAAATATCGGAATAATATATTCAATAGCAAATTTTCACTGACAGTCAAAACATCCCTATCATCTATTTTATGCCAGTGGTGACTTGCCCCGCAGAAATTTTCCATCACGAAATTCAAGTGAATTTCTTCAACGGGTCACTGTTGGTAAAATTTGTATGGAATCTAATCATTTTCGGACTGGAAAGGAGGAATTTGAGCTTTGAGCGGGTTAAACCAAATCTTAATCACCAAATACCTACTAGTGTTTCAAAATGACGATCCTCTGTACCGTGCAAGAATACCAAAAAGTTATATTTATTGATGTGGCTTCCATGACCATCAAACTCCTAGTTCTCACTCACTACGTTTTCAAAAGAAAAAATTCTTTAATTTCTTTCCCAGCGTGGTTTCTATTGACTCAAATACGCACGCTTTGAATACGCTGCACGTAAGGTCTGAACTACCATTGGACATGATAGGCGTCTAATCGTCTACGCTAAGGGTGCTCTTTTTATTCGATGAAAAGGCCCAAACACAATAATCAAACCGAATTTTGGTTTCATAAATGAGGAGAGTTCACCTTTCGCTGAGGTGTCTGTGGTTTCCCAGGATGCTCCGGTATATACACGAAAAATAACGAACAAACCATAAAATACGCGAGGTTCTGACTTAAGAGGCTCAAAAAATGGAGAGTCATTCTTCCTCAGTAAAATGGCATTATTTTGAAGAATAAGGTGAATTCAGTGTCACAATAATAAGTTTTAACAACTATAGTCTGAAAATTGTTTAAAAAAGCGTAAACCTTTTTATCCTGCAGAATGAATCCATTTTTAACTTGAATTCTTAATAGTTATTGACGAATTTCACGAAAGGTTATTGCCACGAAGTAAACACTAACATAGGAATTACCATATATTATTCCGCTCCCATGCAAATTTTATTTCTAAAAGTCGTTGTTGACCTTCCAAAAAGATTCACAATAGAATGAATGAATGAATTAATGAATAAGTCAACAGCCAATTTCAGTCTTGGCGTAAAATCATTTTATTTCAATTTTTAAACAATATTGCGATGCACTCATGTAAGTGCCAAAATGATTAATACCATACCACTGTAGTGATACATTGGGTAAACAAAAACTAAGATCATTTGATTGTATCAAATATTATCGTTATTTTGTTTCATAAACAACTGCTGAAGTGCTGCAACTGCTGAAGTTTTTCTCACCAATCAGTATGCATCGTCAAATATTCTTGAAAACATGTTTTATAACTCAAGGTCACTTCAATCTTATACTTTCTCGCAGACATTTTATAGGAGACTTTTCCTTACACAAACCACTTAATAGCCTTGGAAAATGGCTGCATCACCACAGAGAACATTCATAACGGCTATAAAACGATTGGTACGGTAGTCAAAGCAAAACTTGGAACGCTTTAACGGGAATTTTAATATAGAAAATCCCTTAACGTCAATAAAACTCCGATATAATTGTAGAGCTACCGTACGGGAAGCTTGTATAGAAGTGAGAATTCAAGTGTTAAGTATATTAACGCCGAGAAGCGTGATGAATTTCATTTCAAGGATATATCTTGAAGTAAACACTAACATAGGAATTACCATTTATTATTCCGCTCACATGCAAATTTTATTTCTAAAAGTCGTTGTTGACCTTCCAAAAAGATTCACAATAGAAACAGCACTAAGATGGTTTTTATCATGCTTTTTAATGTCGAATGTATATGTCGAGTGAATGATTACAGAGACATGGAAAGAGTTTGAGCTAGGAATCAAAATAGACGAGAAGTTTTTTAAGCCATGTAGATTTAAAGATAACAAATGATTAATCTGCTAGTGAGTCAATGGATTACAGTCACATATTGAACGAGAATGACTTAGTTAGGTATTGGATGGTTATCAATCGTAAAAATAGAAGGTAATGAGGTTCCCAGGAGATAAGAAAACTAACTTAACTTGGCCTTGTTTGCAGGAGGGCAAAAAATTACTTCAGGTGGGACATTTCACATATTTGGGCAGCATATTGGACAAAAATGGAAGTATTAGTAGATACGGAATCACAAGAAGAAATGCATTAGAAAAATATGGATTTACAAGATGAAATTGATATGAGCAACCTCTAGAGGAACTCAAGGAAAGACATTAGGAAATGAAAAGCGAAGACCTAATCTGGAGTGCAGCGTTGTATGGCTCCGAAGCCTAAACTTTGAGAAGAGTGGAAGAGCAGAGATTACGTATCTGCTTTTGAATATGGGTAGGGAGAAGAAATCAGAACATAGAAGCTGGATATAGAGGAAGACAAACAAGAAGTAGGACGTTAAGGAAGAAAGGAAGTTTTTTGGGGATATTCGAAGATAGAGGAAAAAGTGGATGAAGGAGATTTAAGGGGGTAATGAAATGTTGAAGGTCGTGATAGAACGGAGAATGTTAGGCAAGCGCGGAAGATGATGGAACAAAATAGGCATCTGGAACAATATTTAGAAAGTATTGCAAACGGAAGTAGGAATAATGAGGACAAAAAGTGTATGTTGGAAGTTGCTGTAAAAGCTCATAGCAATGCTTCTATAGTTTTCAAGAGCCATCCAAAACCTGCCTCAGTAGACTATCGATGCTGACGGTGGTGATACTGACAATATGGATATAAACTGTAGGGAACTAAAAGCACAAGATCGTGTTGATTAAAATCTTGAATTCGAAAGAAAATGAGAAACAGGACCAAAGCTACATAACAGTAACTGGACCAAAGTGTCCACAATTAAAAAGCATCGATAAATAGCAGTCGAGTAAGAAGCTACCACGCGACCTCCTTTCTTTTGAGGTTCATCTTTCAAATTTCGAGACACTGGTTTGTTCCCACTTCATCTTCCATAACCGAATTCTATTCGATGATTTCCATCATCCCACGGACTTCATTCTGCTTAACCTGCGTGCAATATCTATCCTCTACGGATATATTTTCAAGGAAGCATGCAAGTGATTCAATATTCTCTCCTGTTATAAACTAGGCTTGGATAGGAAGGCTTCAAAAACTGAAAAAAATGTCTTTAAGAATATGATAGACAAAAAGTGAGGTTTTTTCGTCACTAGGAGAATTGGTTTTGAGAAACTAGCATTTCTGAATAAAATAACCACCAGGTGGCAATCATGCTCCTATCATCCTAGCAAAAAAGCGACGTGATTATCGCGTGAATTCATACTTAGAAGTGCATCACTGTACACGGACAAATATTACGTATAAGCGGCGTGGTGGCCATATAATAATAACAGGAAATAATATGCAGAAACTGCCAACATGCTTCCACTCCACGATATCCGGGAAAATCTCCAGAATACTCCGGAATTTCAACATCGCCACCATTCATCAAACACCAGCCAAAATAAGGCACCAACTGGTCAACGTGTAGGGCCAGATTGGCCTCAAGCCTCCCAGGGTTTACTAGATTCCCTGTGAGTGCGGTGAGGTGGGATGAGATTTATGGAGATTTATTATAGGAGGTTGGTGAAACGGGCCGCACGATAGAAACCCGGATGAGGGAATATAAAAGATACCTGAGATTGGGGCAGTTAAAAAAATCGGCGATCGCCGAAAACAGCGTTAGGCAAGTCCACGCCATCAAAGTGGACAAGGCGAAATTACTTTGCCAGTCGCACGGCTATTGGGATCGGTTGGCAAAGGAGGCTATCGATATTCACCTCCAAAAGAAGAATTTCAATTGGGATTCAGGACTAAGCAACACATGGAGACCCATTCTGAAATGTATAAATGAAACCAGGCAAATCACGCCTCCAAGTAGGAGACGCCCAGATGGAAGTTGGTCCGCGGACCAATCAGGATGCACCCGAGGAGGAGTGTATATATACCGTACTATTTTGGCGGAACGGCATTCAGAAGCCCTAAAGACGATTACCGAGTCGTTTATCGAAACGTCGGTGGAAATGGAGACACTAACCCAGTTGAAGACCCGAGGAATTCATTCAACAGATACGCAGGGAAAGCACCAGAACTTTCAAATATTGTAGGTGATGAATTTCAAAATTTTTGGAGCTTTCAACTCTTAAATTAGAACCTAGAATTTGGGTATACCCCAGGGATCACTGCTGGGGCCCATCATTTTTATCATTTTAATTAATGATTACAAAAACAGACTACTAAAACAAAAAAAACATAATGGTGACTAACTTGTTATGTAATTAGCACAGTTTGCTTTGCATTGCTGCTGCTCCAGCAAAATCCGTAAATAGAAACCCGGCGGTCTACTCCTCCATTACTTGCTGAGAATTTTGACAAAGACGGAGAATTCGGAAGAGGATCTTCAAAATGAAAGGTAAAATTAATTTCAGGCACCACATTAAAATTTTTGGGAATAATGATTCAATTATTTTAGTAGTCCCGTACTATAAAAATTAATATCTCTTTAAAATTAGTATATAGGTTTAATATATCGTTGGTTTAGCATTAACAATCCAAAATACGATTATCAAGTTACAATCTTGTATATGAAAGAAAGGTATTCACGAAGAGGGTGGTTTCAGGTGGTCAGAAAGGTATTCAATTCTCCAAAAATAAAACCTTATCTTCACCCCAGGTTTAAATTTTGGTTCATTAGGTGAAACAATTGAGAATGATTGCGCGCTTAAACCATGTTTTGGCAGAGGAAGAGGAGCGGAGGAGGGTGGTAGTGGTAAACAGGTTATAATGTGAAAAAGGGTACGGTTGCGGAGGGAGGTTGACAAATAATTGTAAAACAAATAAAGACATTAATCTTTCGCACTCCCTTCCCCTAAAATATGATAGGCATATAAGTGCGCAATTTTTCTCAATTTTTTTACCTGAGGCGTGAACGCTGAAGCCGAAGTTGTGAGTAAAGTCTTATTTGTGGAAAATCACACATCTTTCATTCCCATTCAAGATCCACTAATTTCACACCATGTGGTATGTCAGAATCTAGTTCCTATATTATCAAATATACAACTTAAATATAAATACATTAATTTACTGCATGCATCGTTAAAAATACTCCATAATAAATGTACACACACTTCTAAAGTTAATTGTTAAGATTTTCATTTAACATCATAAAAATACTAATATCGTTTAGAAACAAGGAAAAATTAAAAGCGTTTGCCAAAATAAATGAGAGATGAGTCCTTAGCGTAAGGGAAGGTTAACTCAATGATAAAATAATACCTATGGTTGCGTGGTTAAGCTCTAAACCAAGAAGGTAGGTGGGAAATAGGTGGATGGCCCTGGCCTTTATCGAGACCACCTCGGCGGACGAAGGATTCGGAGGGAGCAGGTAGGTTATGAGTGAACGGCTTTGGGGAGAAAAGATTAGAAATATCTAAGAGAGATCAGGACTGGGACTACTGTCCATTACAAAGTGTAATGTTGGGCTTCTTCGATGTTATCAAACTTCATTTTGATCTTAGACATCCACTTTGTCCTACCGGACTGTCTGAATAATTTAATTATACATGGCGTCACTTAAATTATGTACATTACTTGCTTAAAATATTTCAGATAATTTTTTATGCCACACAGGAATAAATTACCGAGAAAGAATACAAAGAAGAACTATATAATAAAATCACTGCGCCAAAAAGTTAAACAGAGAGAATAACATATCGATTAGGCTCTCTTAGGTCCAGGCGTACTTAACAGCGAGATAGAAAAGGCAATTAAGGAAACGTAAATACACAAGGCAAGGCTGTGGGGGCACATAATATCCTTGCAGAATCACTAAAGGGTTTAAGAAAACGTGACAGGAAGAGTTTTTATGGGCTCATTTATGATGGAGGAATTTGGCCTGAAGACTTCGTTGGTTCAGTATTTATTCACATTAGAAAAATATGAAAGGCAGCAGCAAGTGAGGGCGATAGATAAAACCATAAATTTTATATTGCACGCAGCAAAGGTAATACATAGAGTCATTTCATCAGTGATTTCCTCCCAGCAGATGCCTCAAGCAGCACGATTCTTTTTTCAGAAGGGGAATTTTCTGCCTTTAATCCTTTAATCGGGTGGTGTTCCCACCCCAAGCATACCGAAATAATATTAATTTTGATCCACCATGGAAGAAGCACCAGAACTCAAAAGCTAAAGAGACATGAAATGAGCAAAAAAAAACGCAGAGGAATTACGAAACGCCTTAGAACCTGCTGACATAGCATATACAATGCGTGATGCATAAGCTGGGAGGTACCCTTACCGATGACGGTATCCACTCACACAGAAAACCACCCTAACATCGTGGCTTTTCGCGTGCCATTCTTCTCTCGCCCCCTCCCCCTCTCTTCCCTCCTTCACCGCTCAACCCCTCCAATTCCTATACACCCGCGTTCCCTAAACTCCCAACTCTGTCCTCAATAACATTTCGCATTTGCCGTATTCATCTGATAAAGAGCACTGAAGGGCTTCTTTGAAAAATATAACGGGTTTAAAAAAAGTGTAGGGGAAGTAAGAAAATCGCTGTTTTTTATGAACGTGGAAGTAAGAAGGGAGAGGAAATAATACGTACCTACACTAAAGAGGAGGAGAAAATAAAGCGCCGCATTAAGGTTTCATGGCACCAGGTGAGTGCAATATTCATAAGCCTACAAAGATTTGCGGATCACGCTAGGCACAACAGATACATGGATACGGTCGTACTTCCAAGGCATCGTTGACGGAATAACAATTATGTCCCGATCAAAGTCGAATATGCATAGAAAGAAGAAGCACTTCAAAAGGTAAAAAGGTTTCAGTCGACAACCACATCGATCAAAATGTAATTATTTTTCCCTAGCCGTGAATGCCTTACTAACCCAAAGGCGGACATTTAAACGCTTTTGGCGTCATGGCTATTAATATTTCCTTTGAGTTGTAAACACAGCCACATCCTTCCACACAACGAGCAGGAAAAGCACGATAAAAACTCATGGGAGGATATGAAAGCGCGCCGGTTTGAATAGACGGAATCCACTTAAGAGGAAACGAGATAATAATTCAGTTAAAATATCATACGCTCATCATGCATTGTATGGTTTAACGGTTAAAGGGAATCCTTTTTACGATCAGCATTCATAATGCTATCGTGTAATAACGAATTTCAACCCCTAAGCGGTTCATGTCATCTTGGATGCATCAAAAAGAAAAACTGGGAATAAAATTTAAACGAATTTTTTGGGCCATTAAAGTTAAAAAAAAACAAACATTCGACCAATATATACATTTACCATGACACGTACGCTTGAAAATATAAGGTAAAATATATCCTGAAGACAATAGGCGATGGGAATCCGATTAACACATTTATTTTACATCAGATTATATTCGAGGGTATTATGACTCTGGCATATTGCCAGGTTATTGAAATTTTAGATATTTAAATAACAGACTAACACCCTCAACCGTAATATAAAATTCAAATAAATTTAGTGATAGGCATATATAAAATAATACTTTAAGACTCGTTCATATGGAGACACCCTTGTATAGAGTTTGTATGGAGGGGCGGCACCGAAATACGGGCATGGTAGAAGGCCATAGGGTTGGCAGTTTTAGGTTCCCCAACCGGTGTGGTCACCACGCACCGAAAAATTCCGTTTATCATCCAACGCAAAAAAGTCAACGCCCAGGCCCCGGACGCGATTGGTTCACGCCACCTTTGGTTTGCCTAGTGAGAAAACGTCTCACCACCAATATCACAGCGCGTATCATATTGCGTTTGTTCGACCGGAACATTTCGTCTTTAGTATTACAAGATTCCCTTTCACAGCTCATCTATTAATGTATAATCTATATAATATTTCAAAATACGTTGGAATTTTTTTACAACCAAAAGATCCCTATATACTATGTTAGTAGGAAACTAGTTAGGAAACAATAAACTTCTGACCCGGAATATGTAGTAGAGTTCTACCATAAATAATTAAAACGCAAACCGATCTTCATAGAATTTTTGACGGTCATACCTCTTAGATTTTTAAGGGCAATAAAATGAAAAGATGAGTAACGGACCATAGAAATAGAAAAGACAAATCCCACTCTCGTAAAAAAAAGGATGAATACAGAAGCGGTGAGTGTTTTAATTCGGCTCTAAAAATTCTTTTCCATATTTACTAGGGTGTTTCTAATTCTTTTAAACCTATCTCTGCATGTTTAGTGCGCCTCTTATTGTGCAACTCAATAGCCTCACTAACTAATCAATAGGTTACCAGCAAACAAATTTCAAAATTGATCTCGAAAACCCTTTCGTTGCCACAATTCAAATGACAAATTTACGAAAAATACCACTTCGGTAGCCAACAAACACTACTAACATGACCTTTTAAGGTTAGCGTATTATTAGCATTCTCAGCATATACAACGTAGGGGCACCAGTTTGAACAAAGAGCATATAAACATTCCATATTAATGGGACTCATGAAAGGTTCCACTTACTTCTTCAATTACAGAAAAGCAAGAACCTTTATATGGTGTTTGTTTAATCTATAAAGAGGAAATAAGCGTTTCACTTGTAAAGGAGACGGCTGCCCACTGGAGACTCTAAAAAGAAAGGCACACATGGAGACGCAGTAAGCTTCTCGAAGGGGGAATTTCCAGGCCTGGTGTTGTTCGTCCGTTACAGGGGGATAGCCTCTCACAGAAAGACTCGTAGGACGACGCTCCCTTCCACTCACAGATGCACTATCTTCACATCGCGGCTATCCCCAATGACACATCAACTAATGGACTGGAAGCGATAAAATAATGGAAGCAAAACACAAAAAGGACCCACAAAAAATGGGGTTCCTCGACGAAATGAGGTCGAATGAGCAGACAGCCCTATGTGTGGAGGGCAAAAAAGGCCGGCCCGCAGTGGCATCCATCACTTCTAACTTCATTGCATTCAATTCGATATTATACGAGTAATTCGCACTAATAAGCATCAAGGGAAAGTGGGGGCGCTAGTGGGGTGAAGTGACCAATGGCTGTCACCCATAGTGACGGAGGCATTCGAAAACAAGGGTATGCCCAACGGAAACACGAACTGGGTTACATGGGTTTTGGGGTAAAACACCCCACTGTTTTCCCATTTCATAGAATTCAGGCAAAACTTAATACGCAAAATTAGTGTAAGCCCGAACTTATAATTTTCTGTGCTGGAAAAAATCTTGAAGACCTGAACCCAAACAAAAGTTTTTTTCGCTTGAACTACAGGCGATCACAGACAACAAAGAGAAAATCTTTCCAAATGGAAGCGAATTCAAACTTTAATAATAGATATCTCATAGATATTTTGAAATCTGCGAGGGTTTCGAATATGCCCAAGCTAAATATCGCTTGAAAAACATTTTACACAAGGCTTCTAGTAAGAAAAAAGTTGCCTTGAAAAAGATGAAAATTTAATTAGGACGTAACATTAAAAAAGGAATGTGATAGTGATTCGTAGTGAACCTACCCAATGTAACAAGCTTCAGTAATACATTATGCATAATGTAAATATACTCTCATTCATTATGGTATTAGTCCGTTGATAATTTAAGACTTGTAGCGTTGGCCTCTGATAAGCTCAGTATAACAATTACTCCACTGTTTTAGCAAGAGATTTTAATACGAACTAGATAGGACACTTTGCTTCAGAAAGTAAAGCCAAGCCACGTGTCCGATTGTAATTTGTCGGTGGGATAAAATACAAGCGTAGTACATAGTAGACGTAGTTCTTATAGTTTTTTGATTCGAGAGAAGTTATTGAATGAAGAACAATACTTTCGTTTATTCGTTTTGGTCCTCTGTTTGATAAACTGTATATAAACTCTTATGCTCTAATATATAACGTGCTAAAAATACTTGTTTTGTAACCTACAAGTCAGAAGCATACAAAAAATGTTGACATATGGCATAAAACTACGACAACATAAAACTACAAAGAAAATTACCAATAATTACTGCCACAAAAACCTGTAAATGTGCGGTTGATGCCCCACCGGAAAATTACAGCTGATCACGTGACCCGGTTTAAATTTTATTTACTTGAGAAGATAGCAAGTACATCATCTAATACGAATTAAATTTCTGGTTTTATCACGTATTAGCCCCAAAAAATTGCGTGGAGATTATATAAAAATTGTTTTCCAAACAATTTTTATATAATCTCCACGCAATATTTTTTGCTCACTCCCAAAAATAAGTTGAAGGTACAGTAAGCGAGTTGAAACTTCCACCCAAAAACCCTCCTCCTCCGAAGTGTGAAGTGCACACTAGTGTTATTTGATTTGTGTAATCTTTTCACTAGCACACCCATGTTAAAAGCTATGAAGTCTTGAGAAATTAACCTAGTCAAGGAATCCGGAACCTTTCCTATTATCTCACCCCAACCACTATCCGAGTTTGTTTGACATTCCTTGAAGATCCTAAATCCATGACCACTCTACTGCTGCAGTTCCCTGCTGAAATTGTGTAGGGCGAAATTGTTTTACAATTCATGTCTTTATAAAAATTTCTATTAACGATATGTCTCGTATTTTGGCCGGTGTCTATTAGAAAGCTATGAAAATACTTTATTAAGTTAATCTATTAATATTTTTAGGATGTTTAGTTTTAATGGAGAATTTAATAAAGTATATTTTATAATTTCCTGCATGTATTAACGTATTTTCTACGAATAAGATTGCTTATTAGAGCACTTCATTGCTAAAGCATCCTTGGAAACGCCATTCCGTTTATTCTTGGAATATAATCCTTAATTACGATGACGTTCAGATCAAAATAATGATTTACTTCTTCAGCATGAGGAAAAATATATCCAATGACAAAATCATTTGACACTATCATAAAAGCAATTTCTCAGAACTAATGACAGACTTCCATTCAATTCCAATTAAATAAATGTAAAAAACATTTTTTTAATTAGAAAATAATTTAATGCAGTTGGTGATGGTCTTCCCACGCCGAATAATCGGCTTTCCCTAAGTTAAGCATATCTTTATTCCAGTCCTAAGAGGAGTATAGTTTGATAACACTTAAGGGGTCTTATTCTGTAACTCGAGTCACCGGTGATGAGCCTCTGCCAGTGGCATGCCTTCACATATCACGGCAGTTCCAATTCTGTAACCTCCAAAGGTGATGTCATTCACCCCAAATGGGGTGGTAAGACATCACCGCCTTGAGAGGTGGTCTTATCACCTCAATCACTTCACCTCTCAAAACGGCGTCGATAAGTTTAATGTTTTTAATAGCTGTTAACCCGGAAATATTGATGTAATTACTTACCTACCTACGCAAAATTTGACAATATAGCTCGTTGCTTGTATGAAAGACGCCGACTAAGATTGTAGAGGATAATTCTTCTCGACAGGCCAAGTCCCTTTGAATTGCCCCTTGTCTCCTTGAGGATGACTTCGTAAACTTATTCCAATTTTATATTAAACACGTAAAGATCAGATTATTCCCAGCCTCCACTCGCAGTCTCCTAATTATAAGGGAATATAGTGCACGTTTCGTTACTGATTGATGATGTAGGCTAAAGTGAAATATAATTCATGTATAACGTGCTCCACCACCCCTTAAAAGTGATCCACTGCGGCTTAACGTAGAAGGCCATTATATCCTTACCTTTACTCAAAGGTGTTGATAGCCCTACTCTTCTTTGCTAACGGTGCATATCAGAGCGGGGAGGGCCAAGATGTATATTTATCAATTTATCAAATATAACTGATAAGTGCAATAAAAACTGTAGCAAAGAATGTGTCACCATGGTGGTCCCCACTTGGACCATATTGTGCTGAGACAAGGCCGGAACTAACTCTTTATGATCGACGCGTTGTGCACAGCGGCATTCCTTCGGTAATTTCGAATAGCCTTTACCGGACATTTTTCAATTTTCCCTGTACTGCTTACTGACATTAAAAGTAGATTCAGTACATAATGAACAAGTGCAAAGTGGTCAGTGCATCGGCACGGCAATTCGAAGATTCGTGGTTCAATTCTCGGTCCACAGAAACTTATTTCTGCTACAAATTCGCTTCCTTCTACGTTCCTTCTACGTATATATATATATATATATATATATATATATATATATATATAT
>LYUA01000536.1:424286-434377 GCA_002093875.1 Calopteryx splendens | reverse complement strand
GACCCGTTTTCCCAAAGCCATTATATCTGTGGTTTCGCGGAAGTTTTTCATCATAACAAGTGTTGCAGCGGCAAGATCAACACTTGTTATACCAATAATTATGCTACACTAGAAGTTAAAACAATAAAAAGCAAGAAATTCCCGAATTGAAATTTAAATCCCGGTTTTTCCCGGTCAAGTGAAATTCACGGATTTTTTCCGGTTTTCCCGGATTTCCCGGTTGGTAGACACCCTGCCTAAGTATTGAAAGCAATAAAAAAACAATAACATTCTTATTTTCCGCCGAAATGGACATAATTGAAAGCCAAGATGTAAGAAAAGTCAATAGATTTCTACAAGGCGTTTCACAGAGTAAATTGGGAATATGTGATGAGCGTATTGCTGAAGATAGACCAGGCTGAATGAGGGATATGGTTAACGAAGCGTGGGAAGGACTAGAGGTAAGAGTAAAAGTGGGAAAACTGATCAGGTCAGTCATATTTCGGACGATCAAGCCGTAGTTAGCCATTTAGCCAAGGGGTTGCGGCCATTGCTGAGCTCACTACAGAGCCAGAGGTGATAGGTATGGAATGAAAATAAATTAGAAGAAATCGAAGGCAATGAGGTTCTCAAGACATAATACACCGTTCGGGTAGGTGTACTAAGTTAAATATAAATTCTAAAAAGATGAGAGAATTGATAACAAGGATGTAAAGAAAAGACTAGTGAAGAACTTTGATATGGAGCATGATTTTGTATGGCTTGGAAACTTGGTAATTCAGACACGTGGACAAGAGGCAGAGGTTGGAGACTGTTTAAATGTGGGTGTGGAGAAGGATAGAAAAGGCGAAATGGAGGGAATGAAAACAAACAAAGAAGTTCTGAGCACCGTAAGGGAGGAGAGAAGGCTCTTGGGAGAAATCTAAAGAAGGCAGGAAAAGAGGATGGAGGACGTACTAAATGGCAATGGATGGTCGAGAACTGTGATATAGGTGAGAATGTTGGGTAAGTGAGATAGGCGGAGGAAAAGATTAGGCATGTTGGACGGAATGAAGGGTGGCTGAAAGCAAGAGGAAATGATGAATGGGTTCATGTAGTGTGGGTTTTTCAGGTGTTAGTGTCGCGTGTCTGTCAGAAACATACCCTAACCTGTAGATTACCATTAATAATTATGTACTCAGTGCTAATATTGGATCGTCATGTTTAAATAGGAAATTTACTTTTGGAGTTGGAGTGTCTGCAAAATAACTATAATTTTGAGATAATTCTTGACCTATATTGACATTGTTTTCAACTTCATTGACATTATATACATGATAATAACTACTGAAATGTAAATTGGTAGCATGAACACATCATTGTTGCGTCTATTACGTCTATAAATTTGATAAAATCTGGCTAAATTAGCGGTCTTCTACATTTTCTGTAAAATATTTTTTGCTTCCTAATACTGTGTTTACCGTTACACTTTGGTAAGTTTATTCTTTACCCGAACACTGATTCTTGTTGGTATTGATATATATTGCAATAATATTCCTTTTTACTAATACACTACGCGTGGGTTTAGCGAGAAAAACTTTTCTCTTCATAGATGTTGAAAAAATAAACTTTTAGAATGTACCTACTCTCCCAATAAAACGTAGCAACACCTGAGCGAGACCTTCACAGGGTCCGATCCTCTCTTCTCCCAGCACCTTTTCTGTCACTCACACCTTACCGTTTAATTTATTAATAAAAGACCGCAAAACCCATTTGTCTTTAAATTGCCATAGAGTTCAGGAGCATAATGTGGCTCCTCCCTAGTCAATAGTGAGCAGAATATTCTATTGGCAACAGGAGGTCAAGTTGATTTAATCGACCGATTTTACCGGCACCTAAGTACCGAGAAATACCTAAGATTCGTACCCTAGGTACTAGTACCTACGATTATTGTCCTAGATATAGGTATTGGGGTATTGATACAAAGTTTTCAAGACTTTGGTACCTGGTTAAAGATTGATATCTTAAACATTTAACACTAATGTACTTGTAAACGCTTAACCTGCCATTAAGTGAAATGCTTAAAAAATACTAAAAATTACCAATTTACTTTTATCCATGTCAGTCAGCATTATATATGTGACATACTTAAGCTTGTAAAATAATTAATTCTCATGGTTAATATAGCATACGCCATTGTCAGTGATTCATTTTACATTAAATATTGTAAATTATTAACTGTGAAGTTATATTTTTGCACAATGTAGAATACAATAGTTCATCAAATACTGTTCGAATTACATCTGTATTTGGAGTTATCTTACGTCATAAAACTTTCCAAAAACTTCCTAGTCCAATTTACGTAACTTTATTTGAAACTTGATAGGACCCTTTTTATTTCTTATATTACTCTAATATTCTCTTGATTAATTTATACAAAAACTACATAAATCAACCAGAAGGTTAATTTAAAAGGTGAGGATAGAACTTCCCTCGTACTAAGTCCCATGGCGAGTGCAATTTTTAAGTCAGGGTAGAAGGTGGCAGTTCTTTTCCCTGTACCGCTCCGGTTTTCCAGGAAGAACTAGTGCCTGATCTTCATAGCCCGACATAGCTTCAAAAAATCGCATATCTGTAGATACCCAGAGTCATCCTAATTCACACCCGAGCCCTGCGGCCAGTAACCAAATGCTCAACTCTCTAGAATAATACCTCTCTGAGTAAAATCGCAAGTACAGATCTTCTAACTAGCACTAAGAATGAGCTGACACGAATAACTTACGTTTTAAAAATTTGCATATGGTATTTCATAGTACGTTATTATCTAAGAAAATATACTCCAAATTATAGTTGTAGTGAAAACTCAACCAAATGGTCCAGCATATAATAAAGAGTTCCCCACTTGCAGTTGTGCACTTGCATCTCAAAAGCATAATCTTCATAGCTAATTAGAAGGACCAATTTTAAAGGACGTTTGTGTACCTTTAAAAATATCCCATTCGCTTTTGGAGCCCCACATTGCCATTAAATACGCCGCTAGCCTGGTCACTCATTGAGGGCATGGGAAATATTACACCAAGATTGGCTAGAAAGGTAGTAATTTATAAGAACCACTCACCATATCCTGAACCTCTCCATTATTTATTCTATTTGCACGTGATCCGTGGCTTAGCTCTCAGAAGCTTCCGTGGTTTTTAGATTGCATAAGTTTGGTCGTCAGAAAAATGCACCCCATCCTTTAATTAGCTTCCCCTTTAAAACCGTTTTTGACAAGTATTGAGCCCCAAAAAGGAACTTATATGATATTAAAGATGAAGCACATATCATAGTTATACGCGAGATTTTCCACCACGACACTCAAAGATCAGGAAAGTGCAATCTTCCTCGATAGCTGAAACTGAAAGAAAGGGTGTTCTAGGAGGAAAATTAAATTTCCAAGTTCTACTGTACAGCCAGGCAGATAGCAAAATTATTCAAAAAGAGATCGGAAAAATAAGATTAGAAATGATGTTAACAAAAGTTTTCGGTTATTTTGATTGCAAACTTTCAGATGTGGTATGTGAACGTGGTGCTGGCTCACTCTCGCATGAGTGAATTGATTATTAACCGTCAAATAAACTCCATAGCGTAAACCTGTGCACATGAAGTTTCAGTGTAAAGTACTACAAATTAGTCATCTGTTCGCAAAAATAAAATTAGCATGAGGAGAAAAGATAGTAGATAGATATCACTGAGGCAACAATAAAATACTGTAGTAGTGCATAGTTAAAAGTGTATCTCTTTCTGAAACTCCTTAGGCCTCCTGAAAACTTTCAAGCCTCCATTTTTCGTGCAGTGCCATTTCCTCATTAAATTCCAATATTTATGCAGGTAAGAACTTCATCCACGGCAAACCTATAATAAAACCCATCATTTATAAAATATTTAATAAATTAAACTTTTTGAAGCTTATCAGGGAACCTCAAAGCCGTGAGCACATTACTTTATAAAAAGCAATCATTCGGTTGCTTTAAAATGGTTATTTGACTGTCTCATATTTGACAAAATAGATGTAATTTAAATTAATAAATTAAATTTGAGAGATTCCTTTCTACAGAAAAGAGTCATTTCTCGTAATTATGCGTCATTAACGTAATATAAACCAGCCACCTAATATTCTCATTAACCTAATGTACACATTTTGTCTGGTTTCTTACTGAAAGGATTGATAGAAAATACACACAAACGTTACACTTTTTAACCAAAACCCTAAAAGGTTAACTGGTCAAACCTAGCCCAAAAATGGTCTCTCTTTTCTCTCCACAACATTTATCTTAAAGGAAAAAGTCATTAATGCAAACACATAAATTTTAAGTAAGAAAAATGTGTTTCTCCCAGATGAATAAAATGTTATCCCCTTCTTTAGTCAGGTGTTACATATTTGAGATAAATCGAAAGAAAAAACATCCGTTACTATACGAGCATTACGTGAACAAGTGGCACGTGATGCATCCGTCTTCTGTTTCGTCGTAAAATCAAATACTCCATAAACAACCTTCACCTTTCCTAATCCATCCCTTTCACACTGATTCGGAGGGAGTGTGAGGAAGGAAATGGCAGGGCGTGGATCGAGGAAGGGGCTGAGGAGGAAGGGGTAAGATAAACCTTTGAAGTCCCACCCTCCCATCACCTTTTCCTCACACCACGTAAACCCCTTCTGCACCCGCCGCGTCATGAGAGTGGGGAGGGGAGCGAGAGGAAAGGAGGGAGAGCGCGCGGCCTAACTCGCTAACACACACAAACTCACACCCCTTTCCTGCCCCTCTCCCACCCAACACCCTCCGGTCTACGGCCGTAGTGTCTAAACTTAGCCCCGGGCACATATCCACTCACCTTCCCCAACACACAAACACACGGAGTGTCATTCTGTCGCGAGGCCCGCATTACGCGCTCCCTCTATCCCCTCGCCATCTCACCTCTTCCCCCACCACCACACCTATATCCCCACACCAACTCTCCTGCCACCTTCCCGAACACTCCATCCTCCTCTTTCTCCCCGTCTCCCTTTCACGCTCCCTCCCCTCTGCAACGACACTTCTTGCCCAACCAATCTCCTCCACTCTTCCCCATCCCTCATTCACTATCCCACCCCACTCGCACCACTCCCCTCTTCGTGCCTCCCTCCCTCTCTCATCCTTGTCCAGGAACACCTCTCCCTCCCCGCCAACCCCTTCATCTCCCCCCTCCAATTCTCCTTCTCTCCCCTTCACACCCTCTCCGTTCTCCGCCGTCGGTTCTCGCCCTTTCTTCCCCCATCCACACTCGCGCTGCATCCTTCTACACCACCCCCCTTCCCGTTTGCTCCTTCACCTATCCCCTTCCGCTATATTTCCCATTTTCTGACTGCTTATCCCCTTCTCTCTCTTCATCACCCCATAATCTCCAGCTCATTCTCTTAACCTTTCCATTCCTTCTTTTAATATATTCTATTAGAGTTATCTACCTCTCTCAATTCTTCTCTGACGACCTCCTCCACGCGCTTAATTTGCAGTCTTTATATGCAATATTTCACCCCCTCCATATCCTCTATCTTTCTTTCTCCCCATTCCCCCTGTGTCCATTACATAATTTCTTTTCTCTCTCCCTCTCTACCTCTCTTATGTCTTGTTTTTAAATTTTTCCGTCTGTTTTCAGCACTCTTAAGTATACCTTTTCAATTTTTTCTAGTCTGTTTCTGCATGTAACTCATCAATCTTACCGTTTTCTACTCGCTCGATATTCTGATTCTTTACCCCGGCCTCTTCAGTATATACATCCGTTCCATTTCCCTCCTACTTGCTTCTCTCCACTTCATTGAGTACTACCCTTTTCCCACTAAAATATCCTGCTTTTTAACTCAGACGAGTTTCATTTATACGTTTTCATTCGACTCGAAAGACAGCTGGGTGCACTCATAAAATCGGTGCACCATTCCTAATTTCCCTCAGAATAAAATGAAGATGTATGCTTTCGATTTGCGTGTCTATTATTCACACACGCTAATTTTCGTGGGCGTGTCTGAATACTACTCCATATAAGTCTATTATCTCTTCTTTCCAATTTATTTGCTTATTACTACGTTTAGCATACCCAGCCCCTGACCATTTTCCGTCTTCCATCTTTCAAAAATCTGCTTTGACTACCCTCCCCAACTAACATCCCCCAACTTTCCCTCTCTCCCTGTCAGCACGGAAGCAGGAGGAGAAAAATGTTTTTGAGGGAGTGGAAAGAGAGAGAGAGGGGAGTGGAGAGGGGGAGTTCGAAGGAGGTGACTGTGGAGTGGACAATGGAGAGGGAGCGTGGGAGAACAGTGGTGGTGGCGAGAGTGAGATAAAGAGAGAATGGAGGAAGAGATTATGGCAGGAGTGACGAGAAGCAGTGTAACGAAGGGGAGAGAAAAACTATTTCGACTTAATCTAGCTGAAATTAGGATATTCACATCCTCTCTTTCACTCAGCACGGGATTCGAACCCGCGACCTCTATCGAAATAGAAAGTGGCGCGAAGAGATGACTATCCCCTCTGGTGTGGATACTACGAAATGACAGTATGAAGGGAAAGAAATGGAGGAATACAGGTATGAGAGGGAGAGAGAGGAGCAGAGGAAAAACATAGAAAAAGAGCACATGAAGACGTCCGGGGAACATTATTGGCTGGCGAGAGGTCGTAAAACGTCCCAGCGGTAAGTCGGATGGCCAATTTCGGATAATGTGCTCGGGGGGATAAGTGGCGTTGAATAGGGGCCGAGTGAAAGGAGGGGAAACGGAAAAGAAGGGCGCGAGTGAGCGAGTGAGGAAATGAGAGTGAAAATTGGAGAGAACGGAAAAGCGAGCGAGCTTGGAAGTGTTGTGACTGTGTGCGAGAGCGTGTGTGTGTGTGTGGAAGGCTGCATTCGGGGGAGCGCAAAGGGCAATCGGAGGTATTAAAACGCGTTTCCGAGTTCAAATGGCTGGATGAGTCTTCGCTAACACGTCCGTTGGCGCGAAATTCACGGAGCTGAATGAGCATACAAATCCTATTTTTTTTAAATGCTCTGCTTTTTTCCCTTACCATTTATCTGCGAGCCGAGACTGCGCTCAATCCAGTGAAAGGAATAGTGCAACAGTATTTATAGCTATAATTAGGTCAAATGATAAATCAAATGGGAACGTTCTACATGATTTTATGATATTCGTCAGCGCAACGGTATATAAGGGCTCGAATTAGGCAACTATAGAAAACTTGTAACAAAACATATTAAAAGTGGTAAAGTGACTGGATATCTGGTGATTTGAATAACGTTGCCACATTTCACTATATTGAAGATCCCATTCGGGTATTTGTATCTCGATAAAGCATTCATCCCCAGCGATCCAAACTGGTGAGCATGGTAACTACATAATTAATACGATTCGCAGATTTATCTTCGAGATTGCTGGTTATGCAGTCAAATAATAATAAAATATGTGGCTAAAATTAGGCTTTTAACTGTATAACTTGAGCAATTAATAGACAACTTGATATTTCAATCAGAAATGCAAGACGAATTTACAATCGTTGACTGATTATAGGAACGCAAATATTTCCTTTAGTAAATACAATACGTTTCTCTAGGAACTGTCTATTTCTTCTTCAATTTTATGTCACGGAAGCAATAATCTCTTGTCCACGCTAGCTATCAGTTCTCCAAAAATAATTTAATACGTATTATTCCTCGACGGCGTTTATCATAAATCTCATTGACTCACTGTATCGTTTAACTTTAACTCATTTTTTACTTCAACTAACTCTTGTGCTTCACTAATATTTTAGGTTTTTTTTTAAATAAGGTCTTCGGTTTACTTCTCTGTCTAGGACACCTTTACTTTTATGATGTTATCATGATTTCGATATATCAATGTTTATACAAACATCCATTATACAACGAAGATCTACGGCTGTATAAATATTATTTATTAGCCATCCCTCATCCAGTTATCCAAGAATGGATCACGGAGGAGACTTAAAGCTGTTTTAATCCAAATCTAGAGAGAGTACCAGCAATATTATTTTTAGCAGGAGAATTAATATAAAGAGGAATTTTTAAGCTATAAATCGGCAACTTAATTCACAAATTTTTAATTATACTCTTGGCATTGTTATTTCCCTACTTCTCTCGTACTCTTGTGCTCGAAAAATAACATGTTCGAAACAGACTTAGAAACAGCGACCTTTAGAGTAACTACCTAGCAGTTCCCGCAGTATCGACCTGCCTAAGCCGTACACCACACAGTTGCGCAAAGTGCCGAAAAGTGAGATAATTAAGTTCCCTTGCTGCAGAGAAAACATCGTTTTAAAAACGACATGCATTGATAGTGAATGAATATTTAAATAATATACGTTAACGTAATTGACTTTTTACACATTATAACCTAGAATTCACAAAACTAAGCATACTACAACACATTTCTTGTAGTACCACGAATTTTCTATCCAAAAAACGTTTACAAAGTGCTTATAAGCACGTAAAAGAAAAATTATTTCTTGGTAAAGAAGGCATGGGCATATAACAATAAAATTAAAAAAGGTTATATTATAATTCATGAACAACGTTAATTTAATTTTGAAATCACAATAGCAGCAATATAATTAATCGGTTGCATGAATCACTGGCTGTAGACAATAATGACAGAAGTCTCAATGAACCTGTCCGTGTAAATATCATTCTAATAAAGATAAACTTTTCGCCAGAAAATATTAGAAAATAGGAAAACTTAAATATAAATACCATAAATACGAAGGAATAACGTTTTTAAGAGAAATTTGACCACCACGGACTCTTTCTTTTTATGATAATAAATACACAAAATAATTTGTAAACCATAAAAAAACTATAACCAAATACTGGACTTAAATGTCTCATTTGGGCTACGCTCACCAATTCTTAGTGTAAAAGAAATCCGGGCACGTGCAATAAAAATCGATACTCAAACATTCTGATCCTACTTAGCCCACACACACGGCGCTACGTGTTCGACTCAAAATTTCACTCGTCCGAAACGCTCGCGTTAAGCTGCACGACCGTAAAGCGTACGTGAGCGATAAAGAAGGAGCGTGAGGGAAAAAAATAAAAGGGGCCACACCGACCGACATCTTGAGTTAAAACAGGGTGCGAAGCGATGGTATGGAACGAGGCGTGAAGCGAGAACGAGGGAGAGCCCAGAAGGGAGCAGGGCAGTGCGGATGTTTGGGGGAAAAGTGGGGCCGAAGGGGGTGAGAGCGAGGAGTGAGTGGGGTGGACGAGAGAAGAAGGAATGGGGCAAAGGAGAAGAAGGAAAGAATCGAGTGGACAATTGGAACAGAAATAATCCTGTGAATTTATTCATTACAGAGAGGGAAAAGTTAATAACAATTGATAAAACTAACCAAATATCATCAATATCAGGTCTCTACTTCTTAAACTTTATCTTTAATGTCACTACCGGCAGCCGAAACTCTGAGTAACCAGGGGTTTGTGTTGTTGCAACAAAATCTGAAGAAACGATAACTCTCCCAGTTATTCTGTTTAAACCACGTGACTGTGAAGAAATGTATTTGTCCTCGTGTAGTGGTTCTCAAACCATATAACGCGTCAAAGGCTGTAAAATATGCATCAATAAGGTGACGTAGACAGTGTTTCAAGCCACTAATTTCAAAGCCGCCGCTTTAGCTTTAGCAATACTGAAAATTTGGAAATCCTACGAGGGCATAAAAAAGGGTCACATGCCATTTCGTCCACAGACTGACAGACGGGCCAAACGAATGCATAAGGGATTTTGTTATCCCACCCAAGAGCGGAAAAAAAATATCTCGGGAGTGGGGGGAAGTAGATGGGGGAAGTGCGGAGGGAGGCGGAGTGAGGAGAGGAGGAGGAGGAAGAGAGTGGGAGAGATGGAAAGGAGGAGGGAGGAAGGTGCAAGAAGAAGGGGAGGCGAGTTTTTGCAGCACACAGGCAGATCGATCGTGTCTGGCTCTCTCGTGGGCGCAGGAGAGAAGGAGAGTAGGGGGAGGGATAGGAGAGGAGAGATAGATGGAGAGGGAAGAGAGAGAGAGGAAAACGAGGGAGATGGAGAGAGAGGAGGAGGAGGGAATTGGTGGGTGGTGGGGGAATAGACGAGG
>LYUA01000536.1:403485-414798 GCA_002093875.1 Calopteryx splendens | reverse complement strand
CTCCATTATGCTACTTAGGAAATCGTCATGTCTTATTAGATGACCAATAAGTTTGATCAATTTATATGTGACTCTAATGGAATGGTATAAATTATATTCATTGATTATTAATTTTGATAAATTGAAACATTAACACTGGTAACTCACTGTCACTGGAAATTTTATCTGATGAAAAATAAATCTATAAATGTTACTACAAGGTGAGACATTTGGATACTGGGTAATTCGAACAGGAAATATATAGTAAAGATCTTGCTGTTCTTGCATCTGAAGATTTTTAACCACCGAGGAGAAAAAACATACCTCCCATTTGCTAGAATAAAAACGTAACAAAGCATATGTTACGGGAAAATGTGAAATCGTTAAAGCTCGCAGTCTATTCGTCGAATAAA
Organism: Calopteryx splendens; assembly: GCA_002093875.1. NCBI lineage: Eukaryota > Metazoa > Arthropoda > Insecta > Odonata > Calopterygidae > Calopteryx > Calopteryx splendens. The sequence goes on along the minus strand of LYUA01000536.1, from coordinate 414,406 downwards.
TTGCATCAAGTGTTCCACTGTAGTCATGCTACTTCAGGTTTCCAAATGTCGTGGTAATTTTAAAAATAAAATTAGCATCTAATTTAAAATAAATTTTAGAAAATTTAAATAAATGTTTGATGCGCAATTAAAGCACCGAGTCGCGGTAGTCTAGTGGGTAGAGCTCTGAACTACTAGCCGGAAGGCCCGCGTCCGATTCCGGGTGACGCCTCTGGTCACTCAGATTTACCTAAGCTGTGTAATTTTTCAGTTACACGGTCATCCTAGGAAATTGCAGGAGGTACAGGGAAAGGAACTGCCCCCCCTACCCTAATGTATGTATTTTACACGCCGTTGGGAATAGCATTGGGTGCGCTCAACCCTCAACTACCAAACCAACCTTCGGGTTGATTACTCTTGATGATGAATTAAATCACCACCAAAGTTCGACATTAGGCTAACTCATTACTGTTAGCATTTCGTGGGTGGAACTTAAGCGAATAAAAAGAATGAATGCCATTTTTTATCGGCGGAGTTAGCTTGATACGTGAATTAGTTTTTGAAATATCGGTTTTTATTTGGCCATGCGGAAAGAATTCAAGCTCGTGGACAAACATTATCCTGTGATTGATACAAGTATGTATATTAAAAGTCGAGTACAGGCATTCTTACCAATCGGCGAAAACGCATTCACGAGGATATGTAACGGGAATAAGGAAAGGGATAGGTACATACATAAAAGATCAGCCAAAAGGATTTAGTGGGGAAGGTCGAACTCCGACGCGTTTTGAATTCTTGATGCCCCCCCAAGCTCATCATTCTTAACTCTTTCGGGTGGATTATCGAGAACGCAGTCTGAACCCACATTCGGTAGCGCTCGACCTTCGTGGTAACTCCCGGGCTTCCGCTCAAGGGTGTGAGAGATCGGAAGTTAGTGACGTGGGACCGCGGATCCGAAATAAATTCAAACAATATTACATGGACGATAGCGCCCCGAGGTGAGGATGTTCCGAACTACCAATTAAAATGCATACAGCAATTTTTCTATAGGTAGTGAGCACTCTTTATGTACCTTTACTATACTGAATTAAGCATGCATAAAGGTGCGGTATAGATATTTCCCTTGCAATATCCATTGATTTTATCATTGGAATAATATGATACTACTTAAGAGTTCACTACTACTTAGGAATTCACGAAAAAAGGAAGAAAACATTCACATCGCGTTAAAACTGAACAATGATATAGTGAAAGCGTAAGGGAAGAAAAAAAACTAATACCTACAAGGAGGTTAAGGATGGAGCGCTCACACTTGGAGACCGAGGAAGAAGGAGTTGTTCATAAATGGCGACACATTTTAAGGATATGGAATATTTGGCCGACTCCGTGACTTCAAGATGAGGGGGGGATTGGTCATCCGTGGTTACCATCATGCGAGGTTTATCTATAAGGGCTGGGTTTTGGATAGTCACTTAAGACTATAACTTATGTCGCATACTTGCTCCAGCATATGCTTTTTATGTTCTACATTTACTTCTTATTCAGTTCGTCACACTCTCTGTGAGCCTTCATGCCGTCCACAAATTCTATACCATCCTCTTCCCCGCTAACCTAACATTCTGCTTTCTATCATGGACTTCAAAATCCCACTACTTGTCAATATCTTCTCCATCCCCTTTTTTGCCTTCTTTGAATTTCATTTTGCACCATTGTCTCTTCCGCCACCACAATACGTAAAGGAAATGGAGGATCTCACGGTAAAACTGAACTAAATAAATCAGCAACCGGTTCTATTTACAAACCCTGTCATTGAGGATGTCATTTTATTAAAGGCATAGCAATCTGCTCGTTTGCGAGGGAAGAGCTTTATTCTACATTCCGCTCGAAATGGCTTTTTTGTGACTGATGGTCTTCGGCGAAGAGTTGACACGCAAATGCCTTACGAATCCAATGAAGACTCCAACTAATTCCAAATACCATCCTAAGGTAACTATTTCCTGCAAGATTATTTATAGGGATCAAATGTGGGCAAGCCAACGTCATTTTTGGGAGGTAGTGGGGCCCACTTTAGCGTGACAGAGAGTGAGAGTGAAGGGTAGTGGTAAAAAGAAGTCCTAACCGGTATTTTGCAATTTACGGAAAGTGACGAAGGAATGCAACGGCACAATTAACGGAATCGGGTTAGAAAATCATAACTGGAGTAATTATCATGCAAGAGATAAAAGTCGCTGTGTTGACATAAGCAGTAAGGGCGAAATTGAAGACTTCTGCCTCCCCTCACGCATCGTAATGTTATGCGCATGAGAGAAGTCGATAAAGCTTCATCAAATGATGCGCGCATCAAGCAGGGTTGCCAAATATATTTTGAGAATAGTCGTCAATAGGTGAGAAATTATTATCAAAAAATGTCAAATACCGCATGAAATTCCCAAAATTGTATCCATGACGTAATTGAAACATTCCATGCTTTAAAAATTTCTCATGCTAAAAAAATATAAAAAACTATATAAAACGATCAAAGATGATGGAAAAGTTTAAATTCCACATTTAGTTACGCCTGTTTATTTATATTTCCGAATGGGATGATATCTTACAAAACTTAAATGGCTGAATAAAATAATGTGATTTTTTCAAGTAATTTCTTATGAAGAGAAGCAATCGTCTCGGGGGACGAACCCAGACCAATTCATTAGGATATATGACTGTTCTAATTGGCTTCACCATCACTTGAATAATCTGTGTTATTTCAGCTTCGAAAATACTTATACATGGTCTAGAATTTTTGCTGGTGAGTGAAGCCTCGTATTTTCGGAGCGAAAAAATGCTGCAGAAGTGGGAATGGGTTAAGTATGGTATTTTAATCTTAATTAACCAAAATCGCTCACCTAAAGAAATACAAAAAGAACAACAGTAAACAAACCGAAGGTTGGTTTGATAGGCGAGGTTAGAGCTCACACAGTACTAAACCCAACGGCGTGTGAAAGTCACACATCAGTTCCTTGCCCTATACCGCCTACGGATATCCAGGGTGACCGACAGACCAAACAGGATCCCCAAAATATGGTACAAAGCTTCGGTGATACTGAGGGTGCCCAGAGCATCCCCCCGAATGAAACCCGGACCCTCCGGTAAAGAAAAAAGTGGAATTTTTGTTCTCGGTGTTTCAGATTACAATTGCATTTTTATACTAATCTTTGAAGACATTTTTTGATACATAAAGGAAAATGGAAGGGATGAGGTTAAGTGGAAAAAGACCAATCATCAAATTGATAAAATAGTTATTGAGGCGCATGAATGCAAAGCAACAAATGTAAATAAAGGTGTTAGAGAAGAGATTTTAAGATCATGCAGCCACTAGGGCTGCCATTAATAACCCTTTCCAGAATGTATTCATAGGTGGGGTCCTAAGGGTGGCTATTTATGAGCGGCAATAATTTAGGGTAGAGGGTTTAGTCGGTCATGGATTTAATACTGCAGAGGGACTTTTGTGAGTTGTTTAGTGGAGTTTTTTCGGTGACTTCTTGAAGTGTGATAGACTACGATAGTGATCTATGGTGGTGAATTTTCATTACTTGGCATTGGGGACTGTAATTTTGAATATTAATCCGGTTCGGGGGAAGATAATATGGAATAAGTTTGTTATTCCTGGTGGACTCGGTCGAAGGAAAAAGAATACACGGGTCAAAACCTTCATCTAAATGTACCAAGGACGAATTGATTGTTGCTTTAGTTTTCATAAAGGACTGAATAATATTAGTCGGTGGATTGCATTTGCCGTCAATATCAAGTGTCCATCAAGTATGGACGGGGTGATTAGGTACTATGGAAGACCAAGATAGACTGGCGTAAATGACATTCAGATGAATGATTGTAAAGCATATAAGGTTTTATTTAGTTCGAAGATAGGGTGATTTTAGAGAGAATAAGAGAAGTGATAAACTGGTTATTGAGGCGCATGAATGCAAAGCAACAAATGTAAATTAAGGTGTTAGAGAAGAGATCTAATGATGCCGAAAGTTATTATAACGATGTAGTAGATTAGTGAGTAAAAGAGAGTACATAAAAATACTTAAAAAGGGCGTGTTAAATCGATAACTTACTTCAAAAGAAAGAGATACCTATTTAAATCCATGATTAAACATATACAAGGGTGTAGTAATAAAATAAGTTTTACTAACTATCTAGCTGATGGTATTTCCCAGGAGTTCGTATGTATGCTGCTTACAAGTGACGTAGTTATTGATGCATTGTTATATTCCTAGGAGACAAATGTTAACCAGTTTCCCCATACACTTCGCTTGAAGAAGTCGTTTGCTACAGCACGTCTGCTCTATCGTTACTCCAAAGCGGAAGTTCGTGAAACATAGCGACTTTTATGGTCGAAAGACTTTAATCTGATTGAAATACATCGTGAAGTGTCTTCCGTCTATGAGGAAAATACTATGCCTTGCTGAGAAATCGGAAAGTGGAGTAAGTAGTTCCATGAAAATCGCAGAGATTTGATAGACGAAACGGGCAGAGGTCATTGATCAAACAACCTTCTTTGAATTCGAGGGGCATGTTTGGAAAGGGTTCACGCCAAAATGAAGCAGGATAAAATCCACGTTGTATTACAAGACGTTGAAAAACTTCAGGAAAGCCATTGAGAAACGCAGACGGGAAAATGTGAGCGACGGAATCATTTTTTTCCACGAAAACACAATACCCCACAAGGAAACTGTCAAACAGGAGCTTCTTCGCAAATTTAAAATCCCTAAGACATGGTCAAATCCGCCATCCAACTCAGATTTAACACTTCTATTACCACTTCTTCCCTCGAATGGAGGACTTCGGAGGAATGCGTTTTCCAAATGATGAGGAAGTAATCAAGAACGTAGGAAAATGGTTCGGTGAAATTGGAGCAGATTTCTTTTCTCATGGCATAGAAAAATTAGACTTTCGTCCTGGATAATGTTTGGCAAAATCAAGAGACAAAGTCGAAAAATAGAATAAGGATGTGTTTTTAGAAATTAATTCTTTTAATTTTAATTCACTTTGTGTATACGTTTTTACTAACATTTTGAACTCATTTTTTATGCATCCTCGTGGTAATTTTAATAGGGTAGTTGGTGACAAAGGTGCAGAGATAGATTCGTTTCCTTTGAGAACAAAGGTAAGCTCGTTCAAAAGGCTTCATAAAAGCCTCCTAGCAGAAAGGCGTAGGAGAAGATCTCACTCGACGAGTTTGCCACGATGAATAAAAGTTGGATATTTTTTTGTTGTAAATGCGGCATGAAGTAAACAAAGAAAAAGGTCCATCATTAGGAGTCTGATTTTAAGGTGTGAAATATCCCCTGTGCTACCTTGGGTGGCTTACCCCCACCTTCACCGTCAAGATCCCAACCATCCTCTCTCCCGCTCATTAGCTCTGTGCAATCTATGCGCTCCTTCTTCCGCCACAACCTCCGATCACTCCCCTCTGGGCAGAAAAATTTCCACGAAATGTTCATTTGTAGGCTACGACAAACATTCATCTCAACCATCCACCTAATTCCTGCCTACTCCAGTTGGCTGATGGCCTAGTGTCACGAGCGTGGTGAACGAAAGATTACAGGAAAGCAGGTAGTCTTACACTTCCCTTTTACCGCCACTATTCAGACCCTCGTAAAATTAATAAGCAAAGAATTCAAAGGAGCGCCTTGAAAAGGCAAATAGGGAGTAGAAAGCAGTCCTCGGAGGATCTTATCTGCGCGAGACTGAAAACACTGATTCAGTAAAGAATTTCTGTATCGGCCCGAAACAACACTAATTCGAACCAAAAGTCTCTGGTCAAAAAGGTGATAGGTACGTGAACGCAGAATTTTAAAAAGACTACCCCAATTGAAAATGTTACCCAATTTAAAGGAAAATCTAGACCTCGAGTTTTATTAATTTAAAATATATATATGATTAGGCAAATAAAATATCCCTTAAAATCATTAAAATAGGATCTAAAGTATCATTTTTGTTTCTTAATGCATTTAGTTTAATAAAAATAAAATTATGTTCATGCTAAATATATGAGTCTTTAAAGGTAAATTATATCAATATCTACATCAATAACTGTTAAAGGACATACATTCAGTTCATTCAATTTCAAACAATTACTTTTTCTTCATTACTGGCATTGCAATGCATTACAATTTTCTTATTATTTTCTAAAGTAAGACCTTGGCCTCTTTTCTGTTTAATTGTATAGGCTGAAGAATACCTTTCGGCCGATACTGAAGTTAGACGTTCACACTTAATTGTAAATTTCCAAATTAAGTTTCTCAGTTGTTGAAGGACATCCTTTACATTCAATACATCGAGTTCTAAGAAATTAAAATCCAAAGATTTCTTTTCCAAAACGTTCACCTATTTATCTCTTGACAGAATTACTAACCTATCTCAGTGTATTTTTTTAATCCTACTTTCTTAATCACAAAAAAATATTCATTGAGGGGTTTCCCCTTGGTTTCTAGTTTTTTTTAATGCAAGAAGACAAATATTAAAAACTACATGTGATGTAAACAATATCTCTTTCCACACTACTATCATGCGGCAGTTCCCTCACAGCTACCACGCACGCTGCGCTGTGTGCAGGAAAGTCACCCAAAATAGAAACTTCCTCTCCCAGATTTTTATTATAATTCCTGAATGCTTGAATCCATGTACCACAGCGTGTGAGTACTGCTTAAGTAGGTAGGAAGGACAAAAAGTAGTTTTTGTCTGAATTGTGCTATCCTTAATGGAGCATCGTAGAATCGCTTTTTTCTCAGTCCATTTCCTCATTTCAGCAACCACCAACTGGAACATGCTTCTGCAGGCAAACTTCATTCCTTAAGTTTGGAACTTACTCTTTTGACGCATTTTAATTAATCAAGCATGGTTCTTATTGATGCAAATGAACGTTTTTTTAATACTTTAAAATATGCACAAAAGAATCCTTTATTCTTTAATATGAAACCTTAAGATACTTGATAATATTTTTTATTTCCACAGGAGAAATAAATTATCGATCTAAAATCCGAGTTTACTTAAAGAACACTTAATTCATTCACACAGCTATTATGTGTGGACGTGAAGTTATAGTTTATCAACTTCCAAATCCAGATGGATATTTTACGAAGCTTAATTGGAGTTCTTCGCCATAGGGATACCAGGAATAAAGAAGTTTTAATTTTTTGTAATTAAAATTTTAGTCATTATTTTACCACAAATATGGCTTTTCTAATGCACAATTGCAATAGTAGGTACACCTCATAAATTTCTAACATATTGATGGAGAAAAAAAATGTAAATTTCACAATGACTGTCCCCAACCTCTTCCCCTCGCCCCCAACAAGCTCCCACATACCTCCCTCCTCCCACCCACCCTCTTCCCCATCACTCTGTGCTCCCCCTGACCAACTCCCCCACCCACCTCCTCCCTATACATGACCCGACGTTCTATAAAAATGTACATGAAGATCTCAACTATTCGACGAAACCGGTTTTTAAACAAATCTCTGTGAAATGTACAGTTTTTTTTCCTCCATTATAATGAAGTTTCACAAGGTGGAGCCTGAAATTATTGAATTTGAAACATATTTATTTACTGTGATTTCCTGGAGTGCGTTCCGATTCTCGCTTCAAACGCTTTGAAGTGTCAGCGCATCATAGTGCCGTTCAGTTTCTGCATCGATACGTTGGGTGCACGCATCAACCGCTTCGGCCTTTGGGCTAGAGGGCTTAATTCGATTGATGCAAAGGTAAATGCCTGCTTCAGGGCCGCGTTTGAAGGGCTTTGACGCCCGTTGACGCGAAATCCGGACGAAAACGCTTTAACGCGCTTTAAGAAGGAATTGGAATGCACCGCTGTAGAAATGTAAACTGGACAAATATTTCAATTTCCTCTCTAATTATTAATTCAAAAATAACTACGAGGATAACTGACGACGATAATGAGGATTCAAATCGATTATCGAATAAAATTGTTATCGAATTCATCATCGGATTATCGAATTCAAACTCCGTGCCAAAACCACCAGGGCGATTTAATAATAATTTTCAGGGTTTATAGACTCCTATGAGAAAACTCAAGAAAAAATGGGGTGGGCCGTCATGTTTGGAAGTACTACGAATTGCAGATTGGTAAGCTGAAATGTGTTGGTCGAGTATGGCTGCAAAGGGCGTGTTGGTGGCGGTGGGGAATGGTTCAAAGTGGAAAGCTAAAGGCGAGATGTGAGGAAGTTTATTTTTCTTATAATTTTCTTTTCGTACAATTGCCCTTCGAGCATTAAATATTTAGTATTTTACTTAGGGAGATCGGGTCGGTGCGGTGGATAGTGTACTGCCTTCCCATTCAGAGGGTCCGGGTTCGAAATCCTGGGTTGGTAAGGTTTTTTTTCAGTGGTAATCCGATTCCTAATTGGGTGCTATGCGGGGAAAACTTCACGTTCTTCTCCGTCCTTCGGATGGGACGTTAAACTCTGAACCCCTTGGCGCCTTTCATTAAAATATTGCTAATGCCGACGCGCCGGGTTTTTCTCCTCCCTTCATCCATTCCCTAGAAATCTTACCTCTCACATATTACCCATCCATCCCATCTTAATGGCGCAAAATGATCTTACCTGTCCGTCGCCTACCCTATTCATTACTACCACTATTTTACTTAGTTCACGAAGTGAATAGAGGTATTTGCCGTAGCAAATTTCCTTAGTAATAATATGAACAATATGGAGTGGAGTGTTTGTGCGTGAATGACTGTGTAAAATATTTTCCACACAGACTAGTGCCCATAAGGTGTAAGTATTGAGAACAAGTGTAGGTTAAGTATTTAAAATTAAGTCTGAAAGATAGTTAAGCACTTGTTTTTCATTCAATAGAGTGAAAAACAGAATTAAACAAGTAAAAGCAAAAAATAGCCTCTTTTTCTACTCCAGGCAACGTTTACAATGTAGGCGTTGTTAAATATTTAAGATATGCAACCACTCATTGGTAGGCTATTCTCGTTCCATGGAAAGCTAGGTTTATTGCGTATGCAAACCACGAGAAAAACGTAACTCTTGCATCACGTCTTCAGCTTCTGATACTTTCTAATACTCAAGTAATACAAAGTGTATGTCCTTAACCCCTCCCACTCCTCGCTTAACAAGCATTCTACCTTCAATCGAAACAGGCCGTAGCCTCCTAATTCTCAATTAAAGCCCTTCTTCCCCTTTTTTGAGTGCCGCTCACCAACTATTCACCAACCACCCACCAACTTTCTTCTCCCATCCTATTCAATGAATCTTAATTTGTCTTTCTTTATATGCAACCTATTTTTTCCAACCTTCACCATATTGCACCTAAGAGTGCAGCTCGTCCCTCCGCCGCCCTCTATTTAAATCTATGGTTCAAATACTCTACTACATTCTACGGACATAAACTGGGGACAACTGCATTTTAGGATTTTATCCCTGCCTGTTACTCCTCTTTAAGAGAGTGATAAAACTACCATTGGGCGTAAATAATATCCTCTACGATACTCATTTTTCCCGTTTATTTTTAACGGGATATTCCGCTCGTTGATTTATTCTTCGGTGCTCCATGAATATGAAAATAAAGAAATAGCTAGAATGGAAAATTAGAGGATAGTTCCAAAAATTAAGCACCTCTATAAAGTAAAATTTCTACAGGTATTTACGTTCATTTCACGTAAATGTACGTTTCCTAATACATTATTACTAGCTCCACAAAAAAATATGGATAACTTAACGAAATTAATGTAATTTAAATCCTATATCAGGGGTTTTTGCGTTGCAAACAGCATATCAGACTTCAGTGATTTTTACTACAGTTAGAAAAAAAATTATAATAATAAACTGTCGTAACACTTGCTGTCTAATTTATATAACCAAATCGATGAAATTTTATAACACTGGAAAACATGAATGAAAATAATTATTCTTATAGCTTATTTCCGTTCTATAAAACTTTTTAAAATATTTTACGAAAATCATTTAACAATTAATGGAATGCTATAATGGTAGGTATAGAATTTTCATTACTTAGATAGCTAGAGTCCAAAAATGCAGCAGCCAAATTACTCTCAGGGTGCCTAACGGGCAACACAGGGTATATTATATAAATAAATGCACTATAACATCTAACTGTAAAACCCACCTGCACTCCTTTCAGGTGCAAGTCACTTCGGTGACATTGCTTTGCATTGAAAACTAACTTAGTGTATTTTAAAAGCTATGAAAAATAAATAAACATATGAATTAAATTTTCTATCTCTCTCAAAAACTAAATGAATAAAAAAAAGCTTCCAAGGAAGGCCGGGATTAAAAACTCAAAAAATAAAATCTCTTATCATACTCTACTATAGATGCGGAACTGATTATATCAGTCATCATTGTGGACGATCAAGCTTTAGTTGCCCAATCAGCCAAGGCGCTGCAGTCATTTCTGAGCTCACTACAGGTGATAGGTATAGAAGAAAATTAAATTCGAAAAAAATGAAGGCAATGAGGTTCTCGAAGCATAGAAATGAAGATTGAAGATAAAATTCAACCACCTCTTTACATAAGCAGGTTAGACAAATATCACAAAGTAACAGAAATATACAGCCGAACAGATAGATTCAAGCAGGTATTCGTTTTTTCCTCGCACGGTTAGCGACAAAAACAGAAATATAAGGGAAGCACCAACATAATACTTCAACATTTAATTTACACAATTTGCATCATGGCTATTGTCCTAACACCCCCCGCCGCACGTCCTTGCGGCGACTTGCGGGGTATTGTGTAGATGTAGAAATTCTAAGTTAAATATTAAAGTAGGAGGGCATAAATTCGAGCTGGTAGAACATTTTAGTTATTTAGGTGCGTTTTGGACGAAGGTGGGCAATGTGATTGGGATTTTAGAAGAAGAATCGCATTAGGTAAGGAAGCTTTTACGGGGAGGAGAGAATTGA
>LYUA01000536.1:379491-397640 GCA_002093875.1 Calopteryx splendens | reverse complement strand
ATATATATATGTTTATATATATATATATGTTTATATATATATGTTTATATATATATAAACACACTATTGGAGAAGGTGGCGTGCGTAGGGGATCAGAGGCGTAAACGAGTGTCAGACGACATTGGGATGTCGGAGTGTGCACCGAAGCGGAGGGAAGGAGAGGGAATTTCAGGAAGAGTGGAAGAAGAGAAAGAACTAACGAAAGCTACGTGTGTCGGCTGAGTAAAGCATAAGTCGGAATAACAGTAAAAGAAACCATGTTTACGAAAGAAGAGACCGAAAAATTAAATATTATAGGGCGGACAAAATGAGAAAAACATTGGGAGGAATTCACGAGTGTGCCATAAGGAAAACATTTCCTGAAACAAGAGAATTTCTTCAATAATCTTAACATAAACATGATGCTTAAGTTAAGAATTTATGCTAATAACTCTTTGGATTCCACTATAAACGCAATTGATCACATTCAAAGGCATAAATATTATTAATATATATAATGTGCAGATAGCTTTACAAAGGCAGCAAATTACGAATACACTTAATATTAAAAATTATGGAAATTCATAGGTAATACAGAAACATAAAGCATGTACTTTTTTGTATGTCATCAGGGAAAAATCACCTTAAATGAAGTTGTGGTGATTTCCAAAGTGGTATTTAAAGAATATTTGGTTATCAAATTATATTTCAAGGCTCTTGCCTGTCTGCATTTTCAATGCACATACCAAAATTTTAAAATATGAGTTTCCCTTCTTTTAATATGATTGACCCTATTCCTCCTCGATTTACAAAAACGACAGTTTACCGTTATAATGTAGAGATGCGAAATAATACGCTTTAAAGTTTTTTGCAATGGCCTGCAAAGATTCTAAATATGTGGTGACAATGTTGGTCCAGGTGGTGCGCGACAGCATTGCTTGAATTTAAAAATGCTATTAATTTTGCAAAATATATTGTATTGATACTGAAAATTTAAAAACTAATAAACAATCTAATGTACTACGTTTCGGAACCTGGTAATAGAGTTCCACTAAGTATTTGATTCATCTGCTACTAAGTTTTATGATAAACTGCTATGGAAGTAAATAACATTATATTTTATTGGGGTGCTTTAGCACAAGGGTACATTGAGGACAAGGGCACCGAAAAACCAGTCCACATCGTGAAGCTCGGTTTGAGAGGTAAGAACAGTGTTTACGTAGTACTAAACCTTATCGCGTTGGAAATTCACACATTCTAGGGGAACCAGTTCCTTTACATGGTCCATCACTGGATTCTCTATAGGCCCTGGTTTCCTAAGAATTATACAGCTAATAACAAACAGTAATAATCTGCAATTTGCATAACCATAAAAACCGTATAAATCAGAGATGTAAGGTATTCAAGTCTGATTGGTTGGTAGGAAACTATTTTGTTTTCATGCAATATGTCTTCATGAAGGTAATGAATGCTAAACAAATTTTCATTATAACTGAATAAAATGCTTCAAAATACCCAGAAAAATGTTATAATTAATCCGTCCAACACAAGTGAATTAGGGCTTACATCATTCATAATTTCCTTCATAAGGTGGTACAAATGGATAAGCCCAAGATATATACATCCCAGGACATATATAATATCTTAAGGAAAACTCTCACATAGTTTTCTCAATTCCACAATTGTGCCCGGGAAACTACAGGGATTCCAACGAATGAATTACTTCTCACAGCTAAATCTAAAATATGTTATCGTGACACATTCTGGATGCCTTAATTGAACCAAGCGGAGTTTAATTATTTCTACTATTTACTATTACTCACTAATACTCGTATAACCTACCTAATCAAACTCAGCTCAATTATTTTTAAAATAATTTTTTTTTCAAATGTTCGTAATTATTTAAATAGGCAGTTATATAATGTTGTTTTTTCGTAAATTAACGGCGTATCGGTATGGGTGATCCTACCAGAAGGCTATTTTGGAAAACGGAGAAAGAGCTATGGCCATTTTTTCCTGGTCGTGGCCGCAGACATGGACCTCCCATTTTATGTATCTCCGAGCCATAACGTTCATTCATGAAAAGTTTTTAAGCCGGAAAAAACTAGTGGAAATCTACTTCTACTGGAAATAGCGTGGGTATGAAATATTTCATGACCACGGGTGCTTTAAATGCTTCAAAATACTATCTTAAAAACATTTTCCACCTTCTTCCTCCGAAAGCGACATTTAAGGCTGTTATACATGGTTATATTTTACAAATCTACCGTGATACTTATCCTTTCACTTTTAAATAACCGTCGCTCCATGAGCCAGCAAAAATCAGGGCAAGTTCAAGGCATTTAATATAATTATCCTTTTGTCTATTATTCTACTCAAATAATTTCACTAAAAGATAATGTATGCAAGGAAAACAACGAATTGAACATGTGAAAGCCCTATCCTATATTTAAAAGTAATATATACTATTACACGTTCACAGGCATGTTGATGTAAATGTAGCAACATTATAAGAACCAGTATCTAGCTTTAAGTCAAGAAGGCATGCACTGTTACTTATAGGCCAAACTTTTGAATCCATAGAAATAGAAACACAGTTATGGATCGAGTTTTGGCCCGAGAAACAGAGCGGAAGATTATCAGACGAGATGTTTGGCGAGCAGGATATAAGTTTGTCAGACAACTATGCACTGACAGTACGCAGATACAACATAGAAACGGATCAAAATTTAATCCTGAGACCATGATTAACCACAATTTTTGCTTTCCTCCTGTGTCACATGCTGTGTCCATAAATTAAAATGCAATTACTCCTAAGATTTTACCATCTGCCACTCCTTCCCCATTGACATAGTCAAATGATTTATTCCACAGTAGTAAATATTCCCCAAGCAAGTTCATTCATACAAGTTTCCACTCTTATCTTATAAAGGATTCCTCATCAATTTACGTGGAACTACCTTTTCCGGAAGGCAAACCAACTTCCTAATCGGCTCTCCCATGACTACTCAACCAATTCCGAATGAATGAATGCTCAATTATGTATATCACCTTTATCACCAACATAAATTCCAAAAACAGCGTTAATTGCTTTTGAGCTCGCTCCATAAAATAGTTGTAGGCTCCACTAACACAAAAAAGAGGTGTTAACTTAAGAACAATAAAGCGATCCTGAATATGCCTCTAACTGAACTCTTTCTTCAAGTGCATACTTCAGTTTGATCTCTACCGGCGACTCTATATTATTTGCATATTTTCTAGCAAACCCAAGCTCATTTAAACTCCCCTACTTTGAATTATTAACTGAGCTAAAGCCGGTAAAACTAAAATCAAAAAAATTGAACAGTGAAAGACATCACACTCTTAAATTTCTCAAAAAAGCCTCGGATGAGTTAATGTACCCCATGAATCATAACGCTGTTTCAACAATTTCGTCCCAATTTTAAACTTAAGCATTAAACGCTTTCCCTCTTCATAGTCCAACGATGATATGTCTAGTACTGCTACTTCTCCAAAGGGAGAAAAATCTACAAGTAATAGATGAAGTGTACACCAAAATCCTACACCGATGATATTGACACCTTGACCAATTGGTCTACTTCTGTCGTCAATCTAGGCTCACTTTGAGCTTAAAGAGTTAGATGAGTACCAGATAAACAGCAGTCCTAAAGCTCAATAACAACAATTATCTAAACTATTCCTCCAAAACCTTTTCAGTTAATTTTTACTGTAATTCATGACATAAGAGTAACCTTCCGGTCGTCAACTAATTAGGAGACAGGTTCACTGTATCCCACGATTTGCAGATTTAAAATTTCTGTTATTGAAAAAAATTGGTTACCCCTTCCTAGATATTATTGCATCACATTCTGCGTTTTAGTCTGCTAGGACAATATTATAATTTGAACCTAGGCAATATAAAAATTTTGCTGATTTACCAAATGGGTTAACATATCACAACATAAAAAAATCACATATAATATTTAACCTGACGAATATCATTACCTGTCCTGTTTTTAAATCCTAATTACGAGTACAGAGGAGCGGTACCAGGAGTGACCGGTTCATTTAACTCCCTGAAATACTAAATAATGATATTCAGGTCTATTAATTTTCAAATCAACGTGGCTCTAGTGAGTATTAGATTCCTTTATAATTGACTTATCTCCATTATAACTTTCTAACTACTTCTTTAACTACGGATACACCAATCCACTTCTTCTTCTTCTGCAAAATTACATCTTAAAAATTCAAGTTATACCTACTTTGTTTTACTTTCAAAGAAATACTCGAACTCGCTGGCGCATCGTTTCTCCCTTCTGAGTTGTTCGTTATTCATTCTGTTGCTCCTAACACTGATAACTGAAATGTCTCATCCCGAACATTAGGCAAGTCCTCTACAACGTAAACTTTCTCTAGTACCCCTTCCTAACTTCTTCGGTTTGCTACTCCTTTGTAGTTACATAAGTTTTCAGTAGCCCTACTTTCTTCAGGGCAATTCTCCATTTTACACTCCTCACAAAATACTGCGACAAAAGGCCATTCCTTTCAAATAATTATTTAATGCTGTCGCATCTCCTTGGTACAGTGCGTCAAATTACGTGGATCCTGACGTAACACTGCGTTAGTGAAAAACGCGTAATCGTAGAAACACCTCAGTCATGCGCATGCTCCTGCATTGTGTCAAACATCGCTGAGAGACTTCGGAAATAAATTTGCAAAATCTTCCTTCTAAGAATATTACCTTCTGCCCCTGGACGTTGTACTATCGTGTAAATTATATGCCTCATCAAAAAAATGTAAATTCAACATGTCACGAACTCTACAGTATCACTCGGAAAAATCCGTATGCGTAGAAATGACATGGCTGAAATTATTCCAACAAACACCCTATTAAATAAAATTTTACGAAAACTCGTATGGCACTCTAAAGATTTTCAAAATGTGTTTATACAATCACTGCCGCTTATTTCCCCGAAGAATCTGAAACACAGTTACCTCATAGAACCAACTAGCATAACTCCCCGATACGAAAAAATGGTGACATCCGTGAAAAACACATACAAGTGAACAAATAATAACATGGAAGTCCATTTAGGGCAACACGCTACATACCAAACTACCATGGGATATTCACTCTCTTGAGTAAAAAAGTTTCAAAAATAAGAAAACGCGTGCTTCGATTTGAAATACTCCTTTGAGAGTCAAAGAAACGAAAAAATATTTCCAAAATACACCAATGCAATGAGTTTAAAACTCAAAAAGAAATAAAAGAGATGAAAATTAAAAATAACTACTCCATAAAGAGCCTCTCGATTCAGCTCGACTTCCAGTAAATTAGTTTGACGAAAACTTTTCTAAGGATTCAATATGCTGAATATCACAAGCGCGCAGCCAAAAATACATAAGTCACCGGGAAAATCGAGCTCACAAGTAAAGGAAGCCACGCGTGAAGATACGCCAAAACAGTACAATAACAATGACGAAACTTACATGCTGGACTGTTGGTACTGCACAAACGTCTACTCAAGGAAGTCTGCTCAACAATGCCAAAATTGAACGGTCTCGATCGGTCGGTCTCGAATTTACTCTGTGTTATAGTTAAAATTAATTGACGGAATCAGATGAGGTATAAAAACCTATATTATATATACACTTCATTAAACTTAACGAGCCTTGGGGAGACGTTTCTTCATTCACTTTCCCGCAACTAAAGGATGTTATATGTTAGGGATATCACCATGAAAGCGAAAGTATGCCGATATTCCTGAAACACGTAATAATTGTCATCAATCGCATGAATTTTGAAAAAACCAATGCCCCACGCATGGCGGAATATTGAAATAACCTAACCTAACTGCATTTAGCAACCTAAGAATTACCTACATGGTAGAACAAGTAGTAAAAGCACAGAAATGAAAATAAGACGAAATGACGTGATAAAACGTGAAATTTTCAATGCTTAAAACGAAAGGGTTACTTATAGTGTAACGGACGACAGCTAGTATGCCTTTCATATGCATTAGGAAATAAATAAAGGGTATTAATTGGGATTAATTAATCAGATAAGTGAACTCTCTCTCTCTCATCGCTAGGAAATATTTTCAGCCAAAAGAATAGGATACAAAAAAATGTCCTAAATAATTGTACCGAGCAAAAATGTAAAAAAATAGGCTAAATAGAAGACAGGAATAACAAAAATTACATTTTGCGTAGCGAAAAGGAAAACCATTACCAAAATAAGTGTGCAAACCTCGTACAATATATAGAGATTGAGTGCATCAGCTTATTAAGTAGGTAATTACATTTATTATCATAAAAACAAAGGAAGAATGTTCGATTTCTAAAAACCAAGAGAATTGAGTATCAGAGGTTAGGATCAAAGGGCATGGTAGATACTCTTCGTAGTAAATACCTTTTTAGCTTGACTTAATCTTTTCTACATATCTGCGAAGCTCCTACAATCTCATGTTATGCTACTGCCGAGATAGATGAAATAATAATAATAATATGCATTTATTTGTCCAGCGATTGGTTTGCACAAATATAGGACAAAAATACCGATATAATAACTGTCGGTATATTTAAAAACTATCGTTCTGTCCAATAGATATATCGCAAAAAGAACAATTAATCGATATATCTTTAGAATTTTCATGTGAAATAATTGACAGCATTTATTGATTTAAAAAGGAACATGAAGGATAGATAACGATAGAATATTAGTTGCTAGAATAGTTAAGCACAAACTCTGTTTCAAACCCTAAATGAGCACGACGCGACCAAGAGATATCTAAAAACATTTTATAATTGGAATTTTCGCGCCCACTGTCTTTCGAAAACAAGTTACAAAATGAAATTTTAAAATATAAATAAGCATGCAATTAGATTGAATTCATATAGATAGCAGACAAATATGAATTTATATCAGGATTCAGCTATTTTTGCCATCTCCTGTAGGATTAATAAAACTTCCGTTATCACATAGAAATCTGGAAGAATTTTCTTGAGAATACAACAGTGAAGCCTGGCTTCAGTATACGTCAATTTTGATTTCATCTGTGATAAACATTTCCCTCATCACTGACATTAATTCGTCCAATTTTCTAAAAATCCGTATCTAAAAATTATTACTACTGTTTAAAAAATTACCAGTAATTTCACCGTTTTTTCCTGACTGTGGCGTGAAAACCCAATTAAGCCGTCGTGACGTTCCTACATTTGATGAGTTTCTACAATCAACATTTCTCGGGCAATTTTATCACAATATATTCATAGAAGACAAACAGGTATTTATTAACCAATCAAAACTCATTTCACTATTTATAAAATTAAAATTTCCATGAAAACCAGAACCGTTTTAAAATAGTAGTATTAATCTACATGTTAGAGAATTACCTCCATGATGTTTTAAACTGAATATAGGATGAGTTTGCAATTGATGACATGTACCACATACTTTCAGCATGAATCTTGTGCTTATGCATACAAATTGTCAGTCAATGCAGAAGAAAAACACGATAGCTTATGCATTTTCTATTGCCCAAAGAAGATTCCACAACAGCTGATTTTTTAAGAACGTGATACTTTGTGGACGAATTTCTGAAAGCCGAAAGTAAAGAGTCGACCACCCTAGTTTCACAAGCTTATCCCCTCCCTTTTCCGCATCGCCTCTTATCCACTTCTCGTTACCTTCCCATTCCATCCATCATCCATCATCAACGTTCTCCCTTGCCCTCACTCAACTCTGTAACCCATGGCCCATCTTCCCATGTGGTAAATTTGTTGGCGGCCATTGCCTTTACTTAACCTACGAGAGCATACAGCCTTACATATATGAGTGGTGAACGGAAATGGAGGAAGAGTTTGCAATTATCAATATTATTTAAGCAGCTGACGAAGGCAAATTTAAGATAATCATATATACGGTATCTGAAAGAGTGCCTAAAAATAAAAATATTTTTTTATGTGCCTCAACTAGTATTTCAGATTTCAGCCTTAGCGCTGAGTCACGGTCAAATTAACGTCATCAGTTCACATCTATAGAAACAAATAAAATTTTCAGCATCTACTAATTCTGATAATATATCATTGTAAATAAAATTTATCAATAATGGAATCCATTTGGAATCCAAATTTGAAAGATTTGATTGCTCTCCTTTCGCAATTGGTGGTGACCAAATGTTTTGTACATTAATTCTCCATTGATTACAAAATTTAATACGTTCAGCTTTCTATCAATGGTTTCGGAAAATTATATCGCTTTATCTCTACGAAGGAGCTAAAAATACCGTATATTATCATGGGTTATTTCACCATCGTGGGATTGGATTGTAGCATTCTCCAAGCTATACTGTCACCGGCCAATCTTTTCATTCCTTCATAGTTCCTTGAGCTTGCGTCTTCCATCACCTATCTCTCGTAATGGCCTTCCTCTGTAATTCTTCCCCTCTATTTTTCCTCAATTATGGTCTACAGTTAACTTTTTCACCAGAGATTTTGCCCTATAGGCTTCTCTCTTCACTCACTCTTCCAAGTGTTCCCCTGCCTATCCATGGAACCGATAGCTTTCTAGGTATCGTGGAAAAAATGACGATATGTTGCAATATTTAGAACATTCCTAATATACTGTTGTGTACTTATTTCCATAAGGGAACCATCACGAAAAATCAAAAGTCATCCCTGGCTTCGTTGCTATGAATTCTCAAAATCCGCCATTTCGCCGTATTAAGGATGGTAAGAAAACTTTGTGGGGAAAACAACCATAGGTTCATGTCGAAACTTTCAGAATTGCATTTTCGATATATGAAGACGGGATTCACTTGATTTTACTATAGAAGGATTACATTGTACCAATTATGCTGTTTACAAAAACTAGCATGAATGCCAAATCACGGAGGTAAAATCAGGTACACTGACTTTTCCTCCGAACATAACGTCAGATCAACATCTAGTTAATTTATATACAGTAAATATGTCATAGTATTAGCAATTGAAATGCAGCGTCATCAAACAGTAAATAAAGCATAGTTATAGAGCGCAAAATCCATCAGAAAACTTGTAGCAAAAAATCTGTCTTTGCACGACTATTCATTAATACCTTCGTGAAAGAAGATATTTGCGTCCGTATTTTTATTCAGTTAAACAAAATAAACAAGAATATTGCCCGTAAAAAACTTGGCCACTTTTTACTCCCGATTTTTTACACTTTAATCCAAACTATTGATGCCTTATTATTTGGGATTTAATAAATTCAGTCTCTTTCCTTTATTTTAAGGATATTAAATTTAGTTACCTACTTAATGAACTTATTCGCTCAATAATCATTTCTCTTCAAATATGCGAGACTTACACACTTATTATATAAGTTAAGTTATTTTTATAATTATCTTCTTTTGCGTAGCGCAAAATGCAACGGTTGTTTAACCTAAGTACCTAGCCTGTTTTATACACAATTTGTATGTTACTAAATTTAATATTAAGTTAATTTGTTTTTGTATTCTATTCTTTTGGGTGAAACTAATTTGAACCTCGTAGAGTTGCTTTTAGAGTAACACCTGAATCAATAACTTAAATGAATTAATTATGTGAATCAATTCTCAATCAACACACTTTGTTTATTAACAAAGGCTTCTGAAAGGAATGCACACCATTATTTGTATACTCTATCATGCTCGCTTTGTTAGATGCCATGCTTATTACTCTTTCCAGCTATTTTGGTATGTTCGTTTTACTTGTTACTCTGCTATAACTCGTTTTATTTAATATTTCCTTCCAATAAACTTTGCCAGAACGGCTTCAGTGATGTGCGACGCTTAAATTGATAAAATTTCAATGTATGCAATTTTGATTATGCCTAGCTGTTATTTATCATTGTTTCTATGTAGTTAGCTAGGTCACGATGAATCTATTTCTATTCAACATTAACTCCTCTCAAGCGGCATGTGATGGATTAAAATTTCAACTTAGGGATTTTAATTTGTATACTGAATCTCAACAAACATAATGCTCCTTGTTGATGGCTTGCCAATAATTCGCTAAATTTGTATTTCATTTTCTGTTGTGTCCAAACATAATTGATTTTTTTGCTAAACTTTCAAAACAACCGAAATTAATAACTGATTACGAAATAAATAGTGCACTATTCTGTCTATCTACGAATATGACAAATTCAATGCCAGTGAAATAAGTGAGAATTTCGCAGTTTGGCTTTACAATTTTGGCCTGAATTTTTAATTACTTTAACTTGGAAATGTTAAAGACACGGTGTCCTAAAAGGTACTTACAATGAGAAAGGGTTTCCCAAAATACTACCAAAAATGAAAAATGCTGCCAACTTATAAGCCAACCGCCTTAAATCAGTTATGGCATATGATTAATTTTATGTATGGGAGGTTAACTTCAAGTAGGAAATTCTGAAATCAAGGGTGTGCGATACTCGAATTGTCGATATATCAACTTTTGCGATATAAGTGATCGATATCGTATTCATACACTATTAAAGGGGGGGTTCTATTTACCATTTCCACCTCTTCCTCGGCGTGTGTTCTTTATCAGATCTTCATTGCATAATGTCGCAAAGATGGCTGAGCCAATATCGTACAGCCCTACTCCTCGGCATACAGCCCGTCCAATTTCAGATTATTTCAAAATATGGATTATAACTCTTTTAGGCACGTCATCTATACTCTCTACTGTATAATTTTTCTCTAAATCTTCCAAAATTATTCTTTTTAGTATACGTTTATTCTGATTAAATCATCAACCGCATTAATTACGTAGTCATTCCTAAAATTAAAACGCTTCACGATTGAAATTCAGGTTATAGCCACGTAGGGTAGTCGGTCACAAATTAATTACATCATCTTTAGAGATACACGTTTTAGCTAAATAAATTTCGTAGAGAATGTTCATTTTATTTTAAATTTCTAATTCCAAATGAACGTTTTACGAAGTAAGCTGGTTAATTTTTTTATATGGAATAAATCAAAATATTTTGCATAAGTCAAGTTTGCAAAATAAGATTTATATACAGTTTTTAGGTTGAATATTTTCACATATCATGAATTTTTAAGTGATAAACTTGGTAAAACGGAAAAGTGACTGACCTTTGATCACTTGGGATAGGTCTATTTTGAAAAATTGTAATTTACTTCTTATGTAAACGAAAGTTTCAAGTACAAAATTTTGCTTTTGACACATCTATAGTTTACGAGTTTTAGCCCACACAAATTCTACGCCACACACATACTTCGTCGACAAAACGTATATATTAGTCCATAACATTTTTTTCCGCTGAAATCTCGAAATCGAAAGTTAACAGTTCTAAGTAATAAATAACATAAGGAAAACGTCAAAAACACATACGCGAAAATACCACATCTGTGACACGCGGTGGGAGAAATGCGTGTTGACTCTTCAAGGAGATATCGGTCATAGTAATGAGATCGTCCTAAATGTTACGAATATCTCGTTGTTAAGCGAACTGGAGAGGTGGGAAAAATTTGCAAAGATAATTTTTTTTGTGAGCTTGTACGAACTTCAATATTAACACTTTGACAGCTTGCGTGTTGTCTTTGGTAAATACATATATAAATTCCAAAGTTGAACATTAAATATGAATCATAAGTAATCCTCATTCTAGAGGACGCAAAGCTATTGCATCAAACAATTAAATACAGCTAATTCTCGCAGGTAAATGGAAATACAGTGAATATACCAAAGTACATACAGTGTATGGAAAAATCATCCGTTTCAACATGTATTATTGACCTTTTCTTTCACCGTAAAGCACGGCAACTTTTGGACAATATACACTTGGCAACGAATTCCAAACTTTTCAGATTAATGATGCTACCTTGAATTATTCCAGCGCCATTTCCCCTAGCTAAAATAATGCATATACGCCAATGGAAAAGCTGAAATTTTAATTGAAATAATCATGAACGCTATTTCTAACACGAAATTTGAAATCATGATGAAATTTAGAGCCAAACGGATATGGATTGATTGAGCGAACAATGAATAGCTGTCTCAAAACTAACGAGGAAGAAAATCCTATTTGTGACTAATTATAATCATTCAAATATGTTATCATATGAAATTAGCTCTAATTAAAATCAATTAGCGTTTTTACGTAACCTTCACCAACTTTTTATGTATATAATAGCAACATTAATCGAAAAATTTCGGGCGTCAAACGCCACACGTTCTTACTAATAAATAAATATTTAAAAGTACAAAGAACCCGAAACTCTTTCTATAACGCGTGTTGAAATTTTCAGTCTCGGAGCTGCTGCTTCGACCGTTCGAAGAATTCATTAGGAATTCGAACCCATTCCACATTTCCGGTGTTCAACATTTTTGGAGATCATCTAACGTTCTTTAAAAATATTTTTACTGCATATTAATTCAAAATTCCAACTGGTACCTCAAAAGTGAATAGCGTACCTTAACGCCATTATGCTGTAACTTAAGGGCATATTACAAGGTAAAAAAACTAAGTTTCATTACAAATTGTTATTTCAGCGTAGACGTTTGTAGCCCATTGCATAGTAATACGCAACTACCTTATAGTTGTACTAATATTTTACAAAGGAAATTATACCTATTTTATGTCAAATTTTCAAAAGTATTATGTTATCTGGAACACCCATTTTATTACGTGTGGAGAAATTTCCCCAGTTCTCAACATACTTCATTTTTTAAAATAATTCATGAAAGGCTCATTATTAATGTCAGGCCATAAATCAAGCAACCAAGCTCGAATAAAAGCATCTGGTTTCAAATATGATGAAATACTAGTTTGGAAAAAAATTATGCGTTAATTGTTGCCCAACCAATTTTAAAACATGACAGTTAAAATTCTTTATTTTTCTTATGGCATGGGAAAGTATAAATTTTAACCTTTAATAAATATCTCGGTAAATGCATTTCAAGATTTCTGATTAGAGAGGAAACTTATAAACTATCACCTTGACATAAAACGAAACAAAATGTTATCAGAATTAGAGGTATAATTTATGAATGGACTGATAGTACTACGATAATATGGAATCGATAGGGATAATAAAAAGCCGTCCTATAATTTAGTGCTCTATGGCTTTATAATCGACAAGGGGTGTAAAAGTTCTGCTATCAACTTGAGTGTAGGTGGCAACGGTATTCCGTTTATTCCGTACCGTTTATTTTTCACACGGATTAAACTTAATAAGGGAGTAATGCAATTTTTATAGCGCTATAGACAGACGACGATAGAAGAATGATGAACTTCACAAGCGAACTAGAAATCGTTCACTCGTCATTTGTGGATAAACTAGTCATCACGTTATTGAAGTCGATTAAGCCTTTTGGCTATCCAGTATTTAAATAAAATATTCTCGTCTATTGCTTTCAGGGCCACTGAAATGGCATGACATGTGTTACCCCAGAATTTTTTATTTAAAATATTGCGAATGAACTTTTATAAATAGGATGTAAGAGACAAATTTTCAATTTATAAGTCTCACTTTAACAATTTTGAATGGCATAATACTGAGCTTGATTCTTGGAGGTATTCGCATGGAAGCACCGGCCTCCACACATTCTAATTAAGCCGTGAAATTCCAGGCTTCTTGCGTTGAAAGTAGGCTAATGAAGAAATACTGAAGGAATTCCATAGCGGAAACTGGTATCTCGACTTTATATACCACGGAATCTCAGCTTTTTCAGGTCTCCTTACCATGGCTTCCTTTATAAGAAACTAGTAGAAATGCTAGGGAAGTCAGTGTTTATGTATGGCCTTTCGTTGTGTAAGTGGAAAAAATCGAGTTCGATTTGAGTGCAAATATCGACTTGAACATAGTAACACGCAACGGGTAGCATTTATTTCTTTTTAACACTAACATTCTAATATTACAAAATTCTAAATTTACACTGTCATTTCTAACCCTACGGTGCCATTTATACTGTAGATAACAAATTAGGAATTCGAATGGGGTGGTAACACCTGCAGTCCCACTCTTTTCCTAGGAGTATAATAATAACGAAAGTGGATTTCTCTACAACTTGTTTCATCACACTAACGTTATCCTTTTCCAAACTACCCACAAACGGAACACCTAAAATTATTCATAGGCATATAAATAAAGAAACTGAAAGTAATGTATGAGAAAGCGTCTTTTCCGAAAATAAACTATAATAACACTATCATTACGTAAGGCTGCAATATGTGCATATAGTTCAGATCTTAAATATAATAATTAACTTTTTCAGTAATCCATAAAATAATCTGCATTTGAAGAACCCTAGACTTTCGCTTATTCACTAACGTCTCAGCCAGCTGAATAGGGATATCACGCATACATACTGACTTGAAATTTTACTGAACAATATTTAAAATATTTTTTCATTGAGCACCCCTCACCCGTATGCGTCACCCACCCTTAGTACTCGATCACATGCAACAGCACAACCTAAATAACGTCTAAATAGGGAAAGCATCATTTTACACTGAATTGAGTGCATGACCCTCGAAATGTTATTTGACAGTGGTAAATTGTAAGCAATTAAAATTATATACGCCCGGCAAAAAGACGAAAGTGAAAATTCAGAAAATAAGCAAGAGACCCAAGGGATAAATATTTTACGGCGAGTTTATGCTCAAACACGACAAAACATGCAGACAAAACGCCCTTTCGTTTTTGAGCCTGACTCCCGGGAATTCGAGGAAAGTGCGAGAGTCAAGCTAAATGAAGAGAATCGAAGCCACATAAAGAGGAACAGGAGAGTGAGAGAAAAAAGTCCTTTGGGGTGTGAGTGGGAAGTGTAATGAGAGCGATGGAGTCAGTGGGCGCGATTTATTTTCGGAAAGGGGAGGGCGCGGTCGGAACCCGGCCGCGCCGCGGGGACGAAACACTATTTGCTCGCTTTTATTTCCAACTGGCATAAATCAAAGACCATTTTATGGGAACGAGAGGCGCTTCTCACACAGACTGGCTCAGTTTTTAGAAGCGCCGTCGCGGTCCGCAACACTTTCCCACCGATAGTAATTAGAGCGGCGGTGCCGCCCTCTCCTGACCCCACCCCGTCCTCCGACCGCCCCCGGCGACGACTTCCCTCGCATCTCACCAAAAAGACTCCTCTCTCAATCCTCCTTTCCTTTGGGGTGTGGAGGGGCGTCCCCTCCCCAGAACACCACTTCCCCGATCAGCCCCTCTTCCCTCTAAACCCCCCTCCCCCAGGTCCCTCTCCCCCACCTCCACTAAAAGACCGAACCGCACCCCAACTCCTCCGAACCTTCCTTCCTCCCTCTCCTCCCAAACGGTAAAAGGGGGAAAAAAACGACCGCCCTCTCCACTACGCCTAGCCGCCTCACAGCTCCGTTCCTTCCGAATTAACACCCTCCCCTCTGATGCTGTTCCTAATTCTTTCTCGCCATTTTTTTCTTTCCTCTCCGGCATCACCCCGCTGGCTTCCCCATCTTACCCTACTCCTCCCCATCCATCCACCCAAACATCTCTCCCTTTCCCATCCCCTCTCGCCCGGAAGGAAGGAAGAGAGAAAAAGAGGGACAACAAACGGGAAAGAAACTCTTCCCTTCTCCCTATCCGTTCCACATGCTCGCAGGCGTTCACGTGATGGAGACGCAAACCATTAATTCTCTCGCGGCAGCAGAGAGGGAAACAAAATGGATAAATGTACCTTAACGGGTGGAAAACGAAGCGGCCGCCGAGACTACAGCGGTGGTAATGGTTTTCCTTTTGCCGGTTTCCGAAACGATTGTTTGATAAATCCAATTTCGCTAGCGAAAGCACTCTCAAAAACCCCCTTTTTCCCATGGTCGCCCACTCCCAAGTCCAAAGGTTGGCGGAAAAAAAGGAATGGGATACGCAGCTATAAATTATCCATGGTGGGCCATATTTAGCCTTGATTAATGCGAACTACGGATAATAAACGACAACATTTTATTCAGTGCATAAGCTTCAATTTTTTAAGCCTTGGCAAACGTGCTATTTAATCAATTGCTAGGGATTGCGCATTTTCCGATTATATTTTTGGGATTCACGTTAAACGTTTTTGAAAGAAAACCACACCAATAAGCCTGCGTCAGCGAGATCATAAGGTATTAACACAATTTCTTGGATCCGACTTAAAAATATATTTATATGTTTCATTCTTTATGATAACGTAACTAGGCATTCCGTTAATTGAAAAAACAAATGCCGACTAGAATTAATTTTTCTAGAACAGTTCGTTGTCATCCTAATGACAAACTCTTTTATCAAAAAATTTCATAAATCCGTAAGTTAATACCGGTGA
The DNA here is from genome assembly GCA_002093875.1 of Calopteryx splendens. Classification (NCBI taxonomy): domain Eukaryota; kingdom Metazoa; phylum Arthropoda; class Insecta; order Odonata; family Calopterygidae; genus Calopteryx; species Calopteryx splendens. The sequence continues at coordinate 381,362 of LYUA01000536.1, read as the reverse complement.
TTATATTCCATAATGAATAAATTATTGGACACTAATTTTTAAATGGAAAAAATGTGTTTAAACCACGTGATTATTGAGCATTCTGGATTGCATTTCAAATTTATCTATTAATTACTGTAATTGATATAAATATGTATTAATGATCTATAAGCCTCTCACATGACGCTCTGTGTTTTATAATGTTATTTCCTAAAAAAGCATCAATTCAGGGAAAGCGAAGCTCTGGCGCACTTATAAATAATTAATTTCCATGGCAAACACTATCGTGAACCGGATACATTTACCTGATAAGTACTGCAATTAATCCAACTGTACAAACATTATGGTGAATTTCTACAGCTGTTGACCTGAGCGTAAATATTATTTTTTACCTCAATGATATGTCGGCCTTAGGATAGCTATGATATTATATGATTTCCTTATTTGAAGATACCAGTATAGTTGTAGTATTATAGATTATCTCTTCAGGAATAAAGTCAAGGTAATAATTTATTAATAATTAAAAGTAAAATATATTTTCATTAATTATTAATTGATTTTACGCATTTTAACTTAGACAACACATTTTTTCTGCCACAATGAATTATTATAGACACCCTCATAAATATGGAAAAAAAATAATGCCTAGGGAATATAATACAAACCGGACTTCATTTTCCGACTCGGATTTCGACTAGTCATTCTGAAGAAAGATATACCTATATGGGCCAAAGCCCTTCGAACGAGCCGAAAACCGGGTCTAAAAACAACTCTGTACGGATCACGTTCGGCATTCTCTATCTCTCCCAGTGAAGTAGACTCGCAAAATTAAGTCCGAATTAATCAAGTATAGCTATCTTTCAGTAAGAAACAAATAAGGAAAAGACACAAGTATTAATTTAAAAATGAATATCATATTAGTACCATTTTCCAATCTTATACCTAACCACTTTTTGTGAGAGAGAGAAAACATAGCAAAAAAATTGATCGAACGCAAAATAGGAATGGCAAACTCATTCTAACGGCAAAATGTCATTTTTCCGTAAAGAAAAGTTACAACATGATTCAGGAGCATTTCTATAGAAACATTTTATTGTGCATCAATTTTTAAACACATCGTTAAGCCAATGGACTAAGAAAATAGAACAAATAACTTGAAAAAATTCTTGAATTGAATTCTTGACGGGTTAGCCTTGGTGCAAAGCGCCCGCGTATCAGAGCTCAAGGATTCGAATCCCACCTTGGGTTCGGTGTTGGGTTAACACTGCGCATAGGAAATATGTCTTAAATTAGTGAAAACTTAACGATGTCCCAATAGCACCCGGGGGTTTCGGAAAAAATAAAAACGTATAACTCCGATTCCAAAAGCATGAATCAGAAAGACTATCTCCATCAACATGTATCCTAATGTATTCCCTTGTTAATCGCTTGATCTCTTTAAACAGAAAAAACAGAGTAAACTCCATTTAATAAATTAAAGATATCGGAATCAAGGGTTATATTTTAAAATTGACTTGAAGGTAAAACGTTTACTACAGGAAATGACCTGAACTCAAATACACCTAAAAGATGAACCTTTCTCACTGCATTTATCGCTTATCGTATGCCCATTGATTATCTCGAAAAAGTCAAGCAAACAAGATTTTTTCATTCCATTATATATTTGACTGTGGTCACTATTCGGATCAAGGATATTCCGTTGCCGTTCCCGCTTTATTCACCCGTGTTGCAATGGGTAATGGGATTTTGAAAGCTTTAATGCTACTATTATTGATCTTTTAAACGGCATCACGTGCCTTTAGATCAATTGATACAGATATATAATTACCTTTATTATTTATGAAGGTGGAGATAGATGGATAGCTATAAATGGACACCAACGTTTCGTTCGA
>LYUA01000536.1:358578-370838 GCA_002093875.1 Calopteryx splendens | reverse complement strand
AGTGCCCCCAATCAACCATCACAAATAAATTCCCGTTAATAGGCCGTTTTTTTCGCTAATTTCCGAAAAGCACTATAACTGTGATGCCTACCTTAAAACTACACGATGATCATCCACAAGTTTCAAATAAAAGAAGACTTGGAAGACATAGATCCCATTACTTAATCAGAAATACATATGTTGCCAGTCTCAATAATGTCATCACTGGACCCATTGGGAGCCCAAGTAAGCGTCCGCATCAAATCGAAATGCCAGAAGTGCGCCGAGTATTCCTAGAGAAAATAAGACATCGTGATTCATTAACATTGATAACTCCGTAGTGAACTTCTCCGCACTAAAAGTACACACTTGCTTTGATTCGATGAACACAACATCTGACAGCGTGTTTTACAACAGCGATTATCTCCCATGGCTCCTCAACTTTCATAAAAGCGGAGCGAGCATTTCACTTGGCTGAGCAGACGGTAACTTCTAGCTTTTACTGCGCCCGGATTGTTATAACTATCGTAAGGTTTGTGGGTCATTTTGGGAGGAAACGAAATTTTTCTGAGCCATAAAATGTATAGAGTATTTTTTTATGATAGTCTAGTGTCGTCCAGACTCCCCATAAATATAAATAAATATCTGCTCCATCGAAGTCGCTAAGTCTGCGGAAAGATTTTTTATACAGATATCATATGCGTCAGCACATGTTTACACACACAGGAACATGTTTAAAACTTGTAATTTGTAATTTACAGTTAAATTAATGGTATTAATTATTGATTTATACCTTAATGCAATTTAAAAACGTGCATTAAATTCCAACTTGTTCATAATAAGATTTATTAGCAATAATCAGAGTGGGGTACACTAAAGTATCAATTGTAAACGTTACTACTAAGAGTCGAACTATTGATTTTAAGCTATTTATAAATATTCCAAAATATACCTTACCTTGAAAATGGGTTGCTTCCGAGTTTTGTGCATTAAAATAAATGAGAATAATAGGAACGATTTTTATCTAATCTCATCCCTAAAATCTCAACTAATCTCGTCCTTACCATGAAAAACTAAAGATAAATTAAAATCAATATGCTTGTGTTTTCCATTATTTTTTGCTGCAGAATGCTGAATTGATATGAATTTGGGCGCAGTACAAAAGTAATTATAAAACATGCAATTTATTAAAAACATTATTAATCAAATTATGAAGTTTACGTTATTCAGTCAGCCTATACCTTTAAAATAAAATATTCATATGAGCGCGCCTGTAGCATTCTTTACTCGCAGGCAAATAAAGGTAAATGCTTAAAAGCGATAAAGCAGCTTCGTTATTATTTTGCGTCTGACAATTTAAATATAATGTCAATCGCACTACGCATTCCTCCTCAACGAAATAATTTTAATTTCCCATGAAAGAGCACGTAAAACACGAAATTTTCATCAGCAGAACTCTTTGTTTTGGGAATGATGTCATCAAGATATCTACATTCTTATGTAAATCCAATTAAGTAAATTTGCCTGTTATCTTCAAATTTGCACCACAATAAAAAAATGAGCCCAGTTCTTCATTCTAAATACCATGGTATTCCTAAACGCTAGTGCTAACATCAATTAATATAGCATATTTAAGTAAGTCAGGATTTTAGCGCGAAGTTGCTTGGACGTCGAGTTTAATTTACAAGACATTGAGATTAAGCCTGTATATTGGTATTTCTTTAGGTAAATAGATAACAGAAGCTTCCTTTAAAGGAAAGACATAAATTTATATTCCAATTTTACTTCAAACTGAGTTTTTTTCCTAAAAGTTATGCCTAGAAATTAATTTTTAAATACGACGCTCGTGTATATAAAAATGATGATCCCACAACAATACTCGGGGCCCAGTTAAGTTAAGTAGCAGAAGCAAGTAACTAGACCAATGTCCCAGTTGTCATTTGCAGGACGTAATGGTTGACGGAAAGGGAAGAGGTGCATTGTAGAGAGATATCGCGCACGGTCGTGGTGGGGAAGAGAAGAAGAGTGATGAAAGAAGTGAATTGAGAAAGAAGGAGAACTGCTCTGAGATAATATAAGGAGCAGTCAGGAATGAAAGACCGACCATGCGTTGGAAGGCCTCTACAGCACGCCAGGGAATCTATTAGGAAACATATATCTTCAGATTTTGGATAAACTGCACTTTTTCAGACTTCACTTTGTGGAAGTTCTCAACGTCCATTTTCAAAAAAATAATAAACGTAATATCTCACAGAAAACTTTTTTATTATTGATACGAAGCTTTTCAAAATTTTACCTTGATATCTAACCGTGCCTGATGATGCCGTATAACGGTGAACCGCGTCGAACCAGTTATTAAAAAAAGCAAAAAATCTGTGTAAGAGCACATTTGTTTTTTTTTCAAACTGGATCTTCAGTTTTTGAGTGAAAATTTTTCCATATTCGTCAAATATCTTGCCCTAAGAACTTTTTATCGTGAACCAGGTAAGTGTTTACTATGGATATTTGACGGAAATGGGTACCCTTTCACTCGATACTTATCATACGAAAAGTTCCGTTTTATACGCCGTTGTGTGGTAACCGCAAACGAGGCAGCCTGAAGCAGACGGATGCGTCACTTTCAATGCATACGGGACGAAAAAGAGACACTAATAACATAAGTACAGCAAAACTGAGCTAAATTTCAAAGAGGGCGGTTAATGCCAATAAAGATAGTGGAATGGTATGATATGGAAAGAAAGAGAGTATGAGAAGGAACAAGACAGTGGAGAGGGCGGATTGGTTAGCGGAGACATTTCGTTGAAGTATTGAAAGCCCCCCATACTCTGTAGCGCAAAGGAGTGGGAATTAATATTATCGATTGCAATGTATGTATCATCAACGCCACCAATATGTGTATTCTAAACCGCCGCCGCCGCCAAAAAATGCATTCATTAGACGGCCTCTTCTCTAGTCTACTCGAGACGAGACGTGAGACGAAACCGATGTTGACAATTCAAAATGAAACCGAGACGAAACCACTTGAAAGATAAGATGAAACCACTGCCACGTGAGTCTTGAAAGTCACGTGAGACTAATTTTTTAAAATAAATTTAGGGATTCGAAAAAGCGGGTGAAGTTCGCCTATCTTGCAAGGTCATTCAAGAACAAAAACTAATTTGAGGAAGCATCTGATGAACATTTCATCATTTTTTTACAATTTTTCTTCATTATTGACAACGTGGACAGTATGATCCCGGAGGTGACGTCATTCACATTGATTGCACCTGACTATATCGAGAGAAGAGTCTTAGGAAACTCATCAATTCAGACTGATTGATTTTACTCATGGCAATGGATAAAGTATAAAAGTCACAATATTGACCCTATATTTCAAATGATTTATATAAAATGTTTTTAAATCGTCTCACATTGCTCTGATTGGCTAGCATTTCTCCTTCGGGCGCATATCTTTCGTGACTTTCATTAAACATGTTTCTTTTGTATTTCCTTTCCTGTTCATGTGTTGAGAATTTTGAAGCTGTGATATAGGAACCCCATCTACACATAGTACACATTTGCAATTTATTTCTTGGTTATTTAGAAGTGGATTTATTAACTTGCATTTAAAACTCTAACAAATACTTCGAAAATTTCATTCAGTTGTGTACATTTTAACAAAATCTTTAAAAACAAGTTCGATGAATGAAAATTATATAGGTAGCATTTACCATTGCAATATCCGAATTAACTTAAGAACTATCTTCGTAATATCAACTACTTGAAATGTCAATTCAATTCAACAAAAAAATTGTAAAATCAATAATGACAATTAATAACCTCAACCAATGTCTATTGCAGGAGTTATTTCACCATCTGTATTTTTTTGCTTAAGCTACCGACATCAACTAGAGAGACATGAGAAAACTCTTCTAGATTTATGAAACATAAATCTAGAATAATTTTCATAATCGAGACGTAGCTTTTAATGTCAAACAAGAAATTTAAAAATGTCATGACTATCTCGGCTGCACGATAATCAAAATCAGTTTATATCTATGGATTAATTTCAACAGCATGAATGAGACTGCTAAGTGAAGTAAGGCGGTTTGTGCTTGTTTTCTTGACGAAAAAATAATTTACAAACATTGTCATTGCCGCGATCAAATACGATTACGACGATTCAGCGCTGACCATGAGATATTTCGATATGCAAGAGTGACTATATTCCATATTACCTGCTAGTATCATGGAGGCAGAAAATATTCTTTCTGATAATATTACAAACACTAATTTACTAAGAAAAAGTTTATTCATAGTGAATATGAAATGATCAAGCACGAACAAAATTTCAGCAATCTGTCATCATATGGAAGGAACCCATCGCAGCGTAGCGCGCTAACGAACTGGCAGAGCGCTATAGCAACTGTATCGCTATGCACCCGGGCTTCGCTCCAACAAAGGTCTCATTAAGACAAAAAAATTATTCATCGAGCTATATGCGCTTAAGTGAATACACGTTGAGAGCCCTCGAGGATTTTCAGTGAGTTAAATAATGAAGTACAGAAGAAGAACAACGCGTTTGCGTATAATTCTGTTTCAAAATGAAAAAAAAACCTATGGAAACTTTTCAAATGTTGCAACCGGCATGAAAAGAATCTTTTTAGTCGTGTGCAAGGCCACGAGTGGTACCAGCGTTTCAAATCAGGCCGCCCAACACCCATCGAAGACGATCCAAAATCTAAACGGCCTTCCACCCTGTGAAAGCTGTGCTGTGCTGTGATACTTGAATGGTCGCCTGTGAAATTTCTGAAGAAGTTGAAATCTGTAAAGATAGCAAGTACGGAGCTCATTTATCCGATTTAAATAGTTAATAGTGTAAAGTTATATGTTGTTGATGTTCTTACTGATTACGCGGAGGTATTTGCTTTCGTTCGGTTATATGATGAACCTGAATGAAGCTAGATCATTTCGTGAGTGTAGTTACCTATTGAGAATCTTTGTCCCCCAAATTCACCAGTTATACGAAAACAATAGTGGCCCACAACCAGTATAAGATCGCGGTAAAGACACTTGAGCCAATTCTCAACCATTTCCTTTTAGTCCTCATTTAGACCACTGCCCGTCAGATACAGTTTTTACATCTGCTGAATTATTCACATAAATTTGACCATTAAATATGCAGCAACATCGAATCTGACGACGATATCGAGGTCACATATGTTGATGCCACGTAGTATCACCATGAAATAGGCTGAATTTTCGGGACGCGGAGAAATACAGCCAAGTCAAACGTTGGGTTTCCGAAATAAAAGCACACTATTATCTCCAACACCACTCTGCTTAAGGCAGTACTTTGTTTCCCTCAACGACCTTTTTTGATATAAATCTACACCAACAGAGTTAAATGGAAACTAAAAAATTTTCGGAGACAAAAAAAGGAGAAAGTACGGTGAACTAGCAGCAATCATCATTTTCTCCTAAAAAGGAAAAGTTGCGCGTGTACTAGCAATAACCGCCACAGACTGACAAACCGTCATACAAACGCAGCAAAATCACCACAGCACCTCTCCATTCCTCACAAAAAGTGCCCAATAAAGCTCTTTCTACCAGGAATTAACTTCCAACTGCAGTTTTCATCTATCAGGGTTTAATGATACATCTCTATAAAAATTTAGTATTGTACACAAACGACGTAAAAAATTGAATTACACAAAAAGTTTTTCCTCTAAAATTGGAGAAATAGCCCTGAATTTGGCCTCAATTCGAGGAGCGGTGTGTTCTGATACATTTATCTTCATGCAGAAAGTCAAAATGATTCACAAATAAGAAGTCAGTGAAGCTGAAAAATATAAAATATATCAAGATATTGTATAAGTGTTACAGCCTTCTAGTGGCCATTGACGATCAGACTTCGTTTTTCGTTCTCAAGCAGCAAGCGTTTGGGCGCTGTTCACACGTCAGGACTTGAAATCACGACCTTTGATTAGGTTGAGAGTTCAAAGACTACTGACCAGCAATCTCAGACTTTATTGCTAAATTTCATACCTTCCGTTGGTGATGCATTCTGCCCAAAATTTTACAACCAGGACTACGTAAATGCTCTGCGGCAAGTGAAGCTTTAGGATGCTGACAAGCACACTGAGGCTGAGATTACCATCCTTCTAGTCCGTCGTTTCTCTCTGGAGAATTTCATATGGTTGAAATAATTCCACTGAAAGATTATTATCAACGGAAATACACGTGAATAGGATGAAATGCAGAGCTCAGGAGGAAAGGCTAGAGAAAAGATGATCACCAATTTCATGATTGTCTGTGCTTACAGTGTTATGTATGTCTACTGCCATTTATGAGTTCCTTTTAAAATTGCTCTGCAGCTCATACTTGTCTATTAAAATAAAATTATAAGACCATCTCTGAAGTTACTTACAAAGCCAAACATAGCGTTAAAAGGCGTTATATATTGACAGATTTTATGGCATTTTAATGAAAGCGGTACGAATATTTTAACATTAGAAATATTCAGGAAACCGAATGGTAGCAGGAATGGTAAAAAACGAGGCTGTATTCAGCGAATGACACTCAAATATACGAAGAATAGAAGTATCGAAGACTTTCTGGTATAAGGAACTGTATGAATAAAATTCAAAGAATTTTCAATTCCATTTTAAATTTAACGAAAGTGAGCGATGGGATACCTGAATCCATTAGCTGCCATTCGTAGTGCACAAGAAGTGTGTTTTGTACCGATTATATTATAAAAGTTTCGATTATCAACGCCACGCAATGGCATACGTATTTACCCACAATATAATGAATATCTACTAAAAGGTACTACATAGCATTTAAAGGCAAATTACATGCTTGGCATCAAGTTTCAAAACTTTGAAATAAGAAAAATAAAATAACAATTTTCCACGTGGATTTAAGATTAATTTTCTCCGGCATCAAAATCATTGTTTTGTTTAACAACGTTTTTAGAACAACGCATCATTATACTTGTAGCACTCATTGGTACGTAATTATATTTCATGTATAGTTCACTTGTATGTACTTCCAAACTGGTTCGTGTAGCTTATTAAATGAATTAACGAACTATCTATGCCTCAAAAATTTATTTTTATTTCTAAAGTCCTAGGTAATTCATTATAAGTTATCACTTGGGAATTTCTTTCCTCTTTTTTTAAGGGCAAAGTCCAACAGCATGGAAAAAGATAGAGATTTCGGGGAGTAACATTTTATTGATAAAAAGTAAAATAGTTAATAACAGGCGTGGGACTTGGGTTTTAATATGGAGGTAAGATAGTATTCTAGTACTTTTTTACGATCTTTATTGGACAATCATCCGAAAAAAAGTGGATTCAAACCTAGTTATTAGGTTATTTTTACTGCATTATCTTTTTTTAGGAATTGACGAAACTCGGTTTCCCGATTTAAGAAACTATTTTTCTACTTGAGATCGGCATCCTTCCACCTTCCCCAACAATCTTGCTGTGCTCCTGGATTCTACGTGTCATAACCTTCACAACCTTCATAACACCCTTTCCATACATTCCAATCATAACCTGTGAGAATATCCATAAATATTCCTCACTGTTTTCTAATTATTAACATTTCACAAAGGGAACCACCGGTTATCTTGCCCGCATAGCAGGAGGAGACGATAACTGGTAGTTACTTCCCTCGCAGAAAATGAGCCTATGAGAGAAGGAGAAAGAGCGTAAAAATTGGGGTGAAAAATTGAGTGCCACAAAAAGGCATGAAAGAAGAATACTAGGGTTACCCAAACGAATTCCTACCAAGTAGTCTGGTAAAAGGTCTTAAGTATCATCAATCGATCAATTAATTAGACGACCAATCCACCCACATTGTGTTTCATCTTCCGCTGGATTCCACTTGGTCTCATGACAACCCTTTTAACTCCTGAACTCCTGCCCTCCCATTCCTCTCCCGCCAAAAAAAAACATCTCTCCCCTTTCGGAATCACCCATTCCCCATCTCCTCTTCCCCTTCTCCAAAACCTCGTCCCTCTGTTCCCCTGCCTAAACCTTCTTTTCCGGCTACAACCATGCCGTTACACTTCCCCTACCGTCGCCCTCCAGCACACAATACCCTCACCCCCACTTCGTCGATGCTCCGTCCTGATTGTCTACCGTCTAGACCCCTACACGGTTGTGGCCCTACCACTTTCCGTCTACCCTTCCTTCCAGCCTCCCTTCCCCAATCCATTTTGAGAACGTGTGAGTAAACCCTTCTCTCCCTCATAACACCTTCCCCTTTTTCTGCTCCGTCTACGTCATAAGCTCGCCCCTTCGCAAAAATAGTCCCTTGCCCGATACGCGTATTTTCCCCCATCTTGCCTGGTGTACGATTCGCAACCCGTGGGCCACCGTTTCCTCGTCGAAATGTGACCCACTCTTTCCCCCAAACAAGATTCAAGGCTGATCTAATTCAACTTCTTAATGGAAGCACATTTGGGTGGCCACGAAAAGTTAGAAAGAAAAACAGTGAGCTCGCGTGATTGTTGCTTAATCGCATTTATTATATCGCATCTTGAACTTAAAAGTTTTCCGACGGAAAATTTCTGCAATCACATGCAGGAATTTTTAAGTTTGTTTTAAAAACTTCCTGGTGTGAAAAGTCAATATGTTCTAAACAGAGGTGTTTTCTTTGAAATTCATTACAGACCAAGTGTCCACCAGTTCGCTTAAAAATCCTTTATTGGTTAACTCGGTTCTTCCGGTCGCTTTTATTCTTAATTCTTTCAAAGGATTATTATGCACTTTTTGATAAAAAAGGGAGATATGCAGTGGAACAGTCTAAACTTCAATACATGGCTTCCTTCAATAGCTACAGGCAAATAACTGATAAATTACAGTTAGTCACTTTAAATTATATTAAATTCCTTCATTGAAATCCCGATGTGACCTATCGCGAGCAAAATTAAGTACCGTAAAACTTAAATAGCACGTTCACCGTAAAAAAAATAACTAAGAAGAGGATTCTTATCTCACCAAAAAAATCAAATTTGCCCAAGGTAATTGCATCGTGGCACAGGCGTTTATAACTAGTGGTAATAAATTTCGTTTGGAAGACAAAATGCTAGATGTGCAACTCATCGACACGAATTGATTGGCAAGGAGATGTTTATAAAATCCAGGTACAAAATTTCTGTGGTGGTTCTTAATTGTCGTTGAAGAATGTTCGAAATTTAGAATGAATTCATATTTTCATTTAGAGAAGCCTAATTGACAGTAAAATATTGACTACCAAATATTTATAAGACATCTTTAGTATTCAGAAAATAAACTTTCTCCCCCAGAAGAAATCAAGTTTTTTTTATGAAATTGCTGAAAGCATTGAATTGATGAAATCGCGGGATTCTCCCAGTAGGAAATTTTAAAAAAATAAAACCACCAACTACCGTTAACTCCAAAGGCTTCAAAAAATTGTTGTACTATACCTAGCTGAATAATTTCCCCGAGTGATTTGACTATGAGACTCTCAAAACCAAGTTTCTCGTCACTCTCTCACAACGAATGCGACACATACCTATACGCACCGAATGTTAAGGAGGCCGGCGTTGATTGCTAAAAATTTTAAAAGACATTTAAATTCACTCACATTAATCACTCAATTCCCTAGTTCTCAGTCGCAAAAATTTTGAAGAGATTGATACTCAATCAACTGTTTTGAATTTTCAAGCATAGGTTTCTGGACATTTGGAAATCTTTTAAAACGAGGGTAACAGCATACTTGACTGGAATTTTGGTAAAAAATCATTTGATAAAAAATTACATCACAGCAATGCCAAACCTATGATATGTACAATCACAATTAAAGAGAGAGTGCCAGGAGTTGCGAGGTTCACCCCCGATTAAAGCCTTCCTAGCACCCTAAGTATATTCTCCAAGGCCGTCTTCCCCAGCTTTAGTCATTTTCATTCAGCGCCATCTGGATTTTCTTATCTCATCAATTGGATCTTCAAAGGAAAAAAGCATATTTTTGGGAAATTCTCAAACTCCTCTTTCATAAGACTTTCCATTGTTACAAAGTGGCGAGGTGGACAACGTTATAATAATCTCATAATCATCATCAAAATGGATTAGGTTCAAGGCCTGCTCGAGAACTTCATCCAGGTTTTTGCTAGTGTTCCCCAAGGATTAAATGTCTACAGAAATTCTATTTCCATGCAGGTGTGAAACTCATGTTTATTGTCCAAGCTTTGCAACCTCTTAACAATGTCGAGATTGCTACAGTCATTTTGAATTTCTGTTCTAGTTTTTCCCTTTAATGAGTCACGGAACGTGTAGCAGGTGAGATGGTATCTATTAATTTTGTTTCCTCCATCGTTATAAAAATCGTTGGCATTTGGCTTTCTATGTAATTAAAAAAGACTCCTGGATTATAACGCTACAAAAACTGTTTATGAACGCATCTGAAGGCAAGGTTTTTCAAAGCTTTCGAAAGAAGTTCAATTTAAAGGTGTGAGATACTACATAAATTGGGACGTAGGAAATTCTTTACGGGTTAGTAGTAGAAAATCTTTCTTGTATTTTGCACCGATTTCATTGATTTCAAGTGGCATAATATGAAAATTAATTGAAAATGACCATAAATTGCCCGGACCATTTTTTTGGTTTTCCAGTCTCAAAGGTATCCCGGAATTTCCGCATCAAAAATTACATAATTGTTTTATTTTCCTTTTTGGGTAAATCGGAAAACTAATGTTCAAATTTGTGCTTTATTCCTCATCCAACTTCTTTGAAAATTCAATAAACCCTATCAAATAAATCGAGGATGGAATTTAATCCCGTTTAACCGGATCTCTGTAACACGGAAAGTGGCGTGTCGAATGAGTTTACGAAATTCCTCTTCGAATTTATGCGAAAAATGAGAAATAATCCAAATGGAAGAGCACCAGAGGAAGCATCAGCCAACCAACGAGGGCACAATCATCATCATATTGAAGTCATTGCTCATGTAACCACAATCAAGCAGAGGTTCATAAAAGAAAAACTTGAAAAAAGCCAATAACAATATCAAAGAATAGCCTCAAAATTAAGCACACCTGGATTTAAATCGTCTGCCTACCCATTCCCACAACTACTGCCCGCTCCTTCCCTTGCCTTCAATACCCTCTAAAATGAACTCGGTGTATGAATGATGAAATTAATATTCGATTCCATAATTCGATATTCGATTCCCTTGAAAAAATATCCAGAAGTTGCCAGGAAACGCCGGTTACAACCCCAATAAAATGCGGAAAAAATATGTAATAAAATTTTACCTGAAATGCCAATTTAGAATTACTCTTTTCATTTGGCAAGTAACTTTTCTCTATCCATTCAACCGAATTTTGTTATCTTATTAAATTTTAAGCACATAACTAGTATCTTATACACAAAAAAGGCTACATTCATTCATTATAAATATGAGCTAAATCGAATCATTGAGAGTGAATTTATATAACAATGCATGGGTTTATTAATTTGTCATCAAAACGAAGCTTTATTTTCAATAAAGCCGTAGAATCATCGTAGAAAACACGATTAAATATATCACACAAGATATTTTAGCAAATATAAAAATGGACCGATAACTAAGCAAGTTATTACGAACTGAGGTACAGCGTAGCTATAAAATTGGAGCATATAGGAGGAAAGATTTCAATAGATTTGAAATCAAAATCACCATGTCTTTTCCTGATGTTTTATCCAATGAGTGCGGAAACTGCCGAAATAAGAGCGACACCTTCCCCCGATGAGCAATAAAATGCATTCCTGCGTGATGTTGGTTTCTCTAGGTGCACCTTATTCTTAGAATAAGGTAAAACGCATGAGAAACAGACAGCTATTTCGTCCCCAAAAAATGCACATTCTATGCAATAGACGTCTCTCCGGTTCTTCCCCTTCACTTTAAAAAGGGATGAGTTGATCTCCATTTTACCCGCATAAAGTGGTTCCGTTTGTCTGTCCCACTTTCCATGCGTTCCTCCTCTTTCTCCATCACATCACATTATATCACCCTTCCTCCAACTCCGATTTCCCTATTTTCTGCAAACTTTCCCCCACACCTCTCGCTCCATTTCCTTCTTCTCCCATCCCTTCTACTCCTCCTCCCACCCTCGATGACTGGGGAGCACCGCACTCCTGGCTCTAATAAAGTATATTCACGTCCTCGTTCCCTCTCCCGCTCACTCCCAACCTAACTCTATCTGTCTCCTCACTCTCTCTCTCTCCAGCCATCCCTCCCATAACTCCTCCCTACTCCCTGACGAAAGTGAACACCCCCCCCCTCCA
>LYUA01000536.1:281305-292425 GCA_002093875.1 Calopteryx splendens | reverse complement strand
CCCCCCCCCCCCCCCCCCCCCCCCACAATAGAAGGCGCTTCAAGGGAAAGTCATGAACGGGAATTACAAAAGAGCGCAAGAGTTTTTGGAGCCTTCCGAGCGACGTTTCCAAACCTCTTTTCCAAGCTTTTTTTTACCACCTTTTGTCTAACTACACCTACCTCTTGACCGCCTACTTCATTAGCGACGGCGATTTACTTGCCGGAAACAACAGTGGAAGGTAATTTCTGGCTGCCGACGCTAATATTCGAGCACGGGCTGTCAAGATGAAAATCCAAATACCGAATAATTTGTCGATAGCCCTCAAAATCTTCATCACATGTGGTAGTCCAGTGGTTAGAGCAATGGGCTACGGACGGGGGGCCCGGGTTCAATTCCTGGTGACGCCTCTTGGCACCATCAGCTTCATAGCTGTGTACCATCACAGGCGGTACAGGGAAAGGAACTGGCCACCCTACCCGGAATCACGATTTAAAATAATATAAAAGTCTAATTTCCATATGAAATTAAAGGATCATTAAAACATGCAAGACTTATTACAACCACCCCGACCTCAGGAACATTCCAATAAAGATACTTCATAGCACAAGAAGTCGCTCACCAGATACTTAATTTGTTAAAAGATAATTTAAGGGATTCCCTCAGCATCGCGGTAAATCCGGTAGTGTTGTAAATGTGTTATATTAGTGTTTTTTTACTTTAAGGAAACTTTCAGTGTAATGGGAATGTTATCCGTTGGTGGAGGCAATATACCGACTTAATATTTAGTTCACGCTGGTAATTACGATAGGAATGACATGGATACTTCAGAAAAATTAGATTTCAGGAAATAAGATCCATGAGGTGCATTGAGAAAGTTTTCTTTTAATTTCATTTTCCGATTTCAATACAACGCCTGACTCTAACTACACCATCCTACGCCGTTTCACGGGCAAAAACTTGCATATGAAAATATATTCACCAAGAATAACGTTGCGCCTTCCACGATAAAATATGTACATCGTTTCACAGGAGAAAAATGTCGACATTCAATTTATAAATATTGCTCTCAATAAATTGGTCACATAACTCCTAATTCTGCCCTTATCTGCCGGTATCTATATCGGCGTATAGCACTGGATTTCAGGTCACCGGCCTTTAATGATATCTATACACTTCCAAAGAGACATATTTTGAGATTATTAGAAGCACAGATGACTAAAAGATCCATAAGCATTTGTTTATGCTGCTATCTTATGGTTGCTATATATGAAACGGGAGGCACCATTTTTTGAGCGCATGGTTCAACAGGAAATAAATTAGGAATACACTTATTTTTTCCAATTAAGGAAGAAATCGAACATAACAAACCCTATTAATACTGATAATTAAATTCAGGAGGGTCACAAAACTCTATTAACTCTTGAAATGAAATTGAAAATGTAGTACACAATGTAAGTGAAATAATAACAAACCGGGTTACTAAAATTGCTGATTTGATCGTATGGAACGAACGTAAAATGGCTCATTAGCACGAATTGCAAACTCTAGATCAAACTCTTAGAGGAAAAGCGGAATAAATTAGACAAAGCATTCGAATGCACTCTCAAATGTATCAGGCGATATGGAGAGTATCCATAGTGCAGCGCAGCAGTCAAGTCGTCATAGAGACCCAACAATGAGAATAAATTTCCTAGATTTGCCCTGCAATGAAATTTTATGAAAAAAAGCTCTTCCCATTATTAGAGCAAAAAGGCTATCTTCTCTCTAAAAATTGCTCGATTGAAGAAATAATTAAGACTTCAGACCGCTTGTACAAAAGGTAAGACTATTACTTTCATACTCGACTCCACTACTACAGAACTGCCAATCATCCAGAAGAGTGTATGTCAATTACAAGATTTCACAAGTGAAGAGCCATCAAAGATATGCAATTAAAGCGTTACTGATCACTATCTTGTGGCTGGGAATGCCTTCATTCATAGATTCCCTACAAATACCCATTTGAATTTGTAAGGCTGAAGTTCCCCAGTAAAGCATGAATCGTCGTGGAGGTAAATTGAGCACTAAAACAATTTTTCAAAGACACACAGGCACTCTTGTCCACTTCTCACGCATTGCCACCCCTACACGTTGATGACAGATGTGCGTCATTGATCTTTTGTAAGCTTCGCAGATTAAGAAACTCCCTTCTGCTTCGAATACTTTTGGTAACGAAGATATTGCACATTTCATTCTTGTTTTCTCTCTTGACTATTTTTAGTCTAATTTTAAATATAATTTTATAGATTACTTTTCAGATTTAGGGGGAGGAAATTATTTTAGCATACATTTGTTAAATTTACTAACTCTAAATTCATTTAGAAAATTGCCTCATAGGTGCATGCCATGGGGTTTCAGCATATCAGACATCAGATGAAAAAATAAATTCACAGAGAAAATTACTCGCATAAAGAATTCCTATGCCAAAATAAATACTTTTCAAGTGGTTCAAGATACTCTAGTTAATTTTATAGAAAGTTTTCTTACACAATTCACCAGCAATGTCTAAAAAGCTTAAATAATACACCGTAAAATTTTTAATTTTTGTTCCCAAGTTGGAAACTAAGCGGAGCGCCTTACGTTAGGGAAACGGAAAAAATATGCTTTGTATTTTGTTGGTTGCAAGTGTTTTAAATAAATCGACCAGGGTAATTTTCATTAATTTCGGAGTGGTTTTAGCATCCATAAATATAATTAAAAAATAAAAGAAAGCTTTTTTGCACGCATCGATTAAAAAAGAGCAAATTTATAAGAGTAAATTGAGCAAAAGACATTTTTCCTCCTATAAACGAGTTTCTCTGCGTGAAGGTAAGCTTTAAATATTTAAACGCAGTTTAGTTAACTCACCAAAAAATATAAATAGACTGCGAAATGGGAGCTGATGACCAAAAACAGAAATGCATATTAATTCCCACAAACTTTTCTTTTTTGAGAGGACTTAATCAGCTTCCATTAATGAGCACAGGGACAACTTTTCGCCAGAGGAGCTTGATGAATTTGTCGAGCATTTTTCAGTGAGTGGCATCACCTTTGATAGCGGAGGAGCTGAGACTCTTGTGGATGAAAATAAACATTTACTTGTCTTCGGATGTATAATGGACATTGAGGTGAGGAAATAAATGTTAAATATTTACTGCATAAATCCTCACGCTTATGCAAAGGATTCCACCTTATAACTCAAA
Organism: Calopteryx splendens; assembly: GCA_002093875.1. Classification (NCBI taxonomy): domain Eukaryota; kingdom Metazoa; phylum Arthropoda; class Insecta; order Odonata; family Calopterygidae; genus Calopteryx; species Calopteryx splendens. The sequence continues at coordinate 289,222 of LYUA01000536.1, read as the reverse complement.
GGGTACTAATTTTCGTTTTTAAAACCTTTTGTAAAATTTTTGTTTAAATTCAATTAACGAAGAAAAAAAGCTTAAGTTTTTTATTTCTCCGTAGCAATAACCAACTCATTTCATCACGAGGTGATTTAAACACAGCATAAAATATACAATTTGGTCATCTTCAGATAATGGAACAATTTGAATATCATCTTGTTCCTTTCAAACCTTGCAAACTCTATGGAACAGGCAAATTCTCGGGACTTAAAAGACCGAAAGGACCGAAACTAAAAGCATCGAAGACCCAATTATATCAAGATGAACATTTTTCAAGTCTTTACCTACATTGTTTCGTAACTTTCAGAGCTGAGTTCCGTAACTAATTTCAGGAGGTGCTTGAAAAAGTACAACTATTTAAATCCGTAAAAAACTGAAGCAAACAAATCTTTTTTAAGGGGTCATGGTGAGCTATAATTCATTTAATGAATCTAGTAACGCATTATATCATGCCACATTATTTCTCGCCATTAGGTAGCCAAGTGCAACAGTAAAACATTTCCAAATCCAAATCATGTGGTGACTTTCTGCCATCAACAACCGCACTGCGTCAATCTTTCCGACACAAGCAGCGTTAAAGTCACAAGACACAAAGACGTTTAGGACAAAAACCATGCAAATCCGTCGTCTACCATAATAGTAAAACAGCACCCACGCAGGAAAACGCTCGCCAATGGATGTGGGAGGAAACCTACGCGATACTATGTGACCCCATTTACTGAGGTGAGTTGACTAGGTAACTGAACCACCCACACGCATAAAGTGAGGGTCGAACCTCTGATTATCTAACCAAGTGGACTTTAATCCTTTAGTGGAGTGGTCAGTCGAGTGCCAAACTCACTCACCTACCGCGTCATCTTATTTGGAAAGAGGGTTTGCTGCTTGAGCTTATCCCTCGGGCGCCAAGGATTCCAGATACGACCAGAGAAGTGGAGCGACAAAGAAGACAAAATTGTTCCAACCGATAATGGCCCATTCGTGCAGGAAAGAACGTCTCACTAAGCCATCGAAAGTATGGTCGTAAAATGGAATTCGATAAAACTGTCCAGTACCCTTTTTAAACGCTCGAAAGAGATGTCAGGCGAATTACATATTTGATCATTCATGTGAACGTTGCATTTTGGACGATTGGACTATTCACTAGCTAAGAAGTTAGAGAATATTTCTTATCTAATCCAGTTCACAGTTATAATTTGGTTATCAAAATAAGATGTTTATAAAACAAAAACATTTTGTCATGAAGTCGAACCTCCGCTATTAAACGACTAGCAAACTTCCAACTTCACCCTATTTCCAAAGATCGATGTCTCGGTTTTGCAAAGATTGCGGAAAGTTCAGCCGTACGGCATCAGTATCCAAGCCACTACAAAATCAACTACAGCCCTAGCAACTAATTAGTGCTTTTGATGAAAATTGGCAAATGCATAAGCTCATCGGTCTTGCCAAAAAGAAACTTACTACCATGCGCTTTGCTAACGTTAAAATAACAGCTAATTACGGTTATTGTAAAATAAGCAACTGCATTAATACGTAATAATTATTACTTTCAGCCCAAAATTGATCTTAAAAGTTTTACGATGACTTAGTCCAAACCAAAATTCTTTGGAAAACATAGATGATATAAAATTTTGACTGTTTTATTTTAAAAAGCCTTAAATTTATCTATAATTTTTAAGAGCGTTAACTTTTCTTTTTGCCGATTTTTTCCTGCCATTATTTATTCTTTGAAGTAGATATTGATAAAATCTTTTTGATCGAGGTGTTCTTCCATATTTTCAATTTTGCACAACATAAACTGGAAGCGGATCACTTGTTGCACACTTAAAATGGAAAAAGTAAATCTCTGAAAAACCGAGAATTTCAATAATGATGATACTCGCAACACTTACATGACATGAAGGCATTCTTCTTTGGGAATTCACCGCACTTAACGCCGCGGAAACCTGGAGGATAATCTGCATGACAGTTCCTTCAGTAGTCTTGAAAATCCTATGCCACGCCATATTTTCTTACAAAAGTATTTATTTACCCATTAATGGCGAAGTCTCTCTTAAAAATGTTATGTATTGCTTACACTTTGGAAGTTTAAATTAAACAAATTCTGTTCTCAGGCTAGCTTACGTACAGTTAGGAAATCATAATACCTATTTATTTACGAGACCTTTCCACATTATTATTAGGTAACGTACAGTGGTGGAAGAAATTACCACAAAATTTATCAGCGACCGAATGTGGCGGCATTCGCACGAAAAAAATGTTTTTTACTTCAAAAATGATTTTTTTATTTGGATTTTTTAAATTAATGGCACATTTATATTAAAAAATGATTTTTACTAAAAAATGTGACACATTTGGTAGTCGCAAATATTACTTTTAAAGTAAGCTAATGATTTTTCGCATATGAGACATCACCGTAGTTGTAGTAAAGTTGTTTAATTCCGTTGCAATGCAGAAGAGAGTGGCAGGAGAAATCAACATATAACAATCGTAAGAAACCATTTTTGAAAAGACGCAATACTTATTTCTGATCAATAATTATATTTGCTTAATAATATTATTTCTTACGAAGGACCTGATTACGTGGAATTTTATTAGTAGAGGATCGTTTACTGTCCAGAAAACGTCTTGTTAATACACGGAACCGGACACAATTGCAACAAAATAATGAGCGAACGATTTTATAATTTGAATAAAAAATAGGCCTAATTGAAATAGCGTTCGGCAAGATATGCATTAGTTTCACTCGTTCGGAGTTTGAATACTCGCAGTTATGGAGTTTGAATATTCTCCAGTGTTGCTATCCCGTCAGAGGGCGTGAAGTTTTTATTAGTTCGAGTGAATGCCGCCACATTCGGACGCTAATGAGTTTTGCGTTAACTTCTTCCACCACTATTCTTAAGAAACGGTAAAAAAAATTCACTACCCACATTTAATTATAATTTACTGTTGTTCCATTCACTATGTTACAGTTAGAAACACATCAACATTCGCGAAAGCACTATTTCTGACACATTTAAAAGCGGTATGAATCGACAGTGAATATAACTACGATTACGTTCGCGAGCGAGAAACTCCACGTCCTCGCGAATCGATGAGTGAGAGTTGGTCAGTGTAAAAGCAAGAAATTTTTTATTAACTACTTAAGACATAAAGATCATTATTAAGTCATTAGGAATTCCAACCTCCAGATATAACTTGGCCAAATGCAAGTTAACTAGGACTAAAATTGAAGAACATAAAAATACGTGTTCAAAGAACCTCTAATTTGGCCACGTGGAAATATAAGGAGGAACCAGGTATCAATGGCCAATATGGGAAAGGTGGGGAAAAGGAAAGTTTTCCCATCCATTTCCTTCACCATAAAAACTGAATTCAACCATTCGCTACCCTTTCTAGACATTTTAATAAAAAAGAACCCCAACAACACGGTGTCTTTCGAGATATTCAGAAAACCATCAAACCTTTATATCACTTCAGATTCCTTCCCCGATTACAAAACCAAGAACGCTGCCTTCCATTTCCTTATAAACTGTCTTCTTTCGATCCCAATTGGCAAACAAAGAACTTCAACACAGAAAAAATCGCCATTACCATAGGCCAAAACACCAATCTCGTACACCGAATCCTCAAGAAACAGTATAAGTTTTTTGATTAAGTCAGGTGGTGGTGGGAAAGAGGTTAAAGGGTGTAGAAATACATTCAATTTCCTTTTTATCCTTCTTTAACTTATGGCCTTCCCTCTATTTTTAAACAACACAACATCTCTTTCTCTTTCTTCAACATCTCCATTTCTTTTTCAAACAAACTCAATTTTTTTAAAACCTGCTTTCCAGTGTCAAAGATAATACCCCCGCCCTCCATAAATTCTGTATGTACCAAATTCAGTGCTCCACACCTTGCAACAAAACATATGCCAGACAAAAAAAACGTCAAATCCTCACCAGATTCAAAGAACATCCGCACATACACTTTAAATACAATAGACCAGAAAAATCCAGCGTCACCAAACACCTAATAGAAACTAACCACTACATATCTCCCGCAGACTTATATCTAGTAGAAAGTCCCGCGACCATCTTGGACCTCTACTCTTGAACGCCTACGAATGCATTTACATCCGAAAATCCGTTAACAGTTTAAATTCTGATAGGGCCCCATTGTCTCCCCTCTCGTCCAATTACCCTCACTGATTTAACTCCCCCCTTCCCTCCCCCTCCCCTACCTTTACCCCCTTTTTTCCTCCCCTCCCGCCTTCCCCGCGATCTGTAGTGCAGGCATCCCATGATCTTTGCCTGAGGAAGATGGCCTTGCCATCGAAACGGCTTTGCATCCCCCCTTTCTTCCTTTTCCTTTGGACCCTTCCTCATATTTTCCTACTTCTCTTTCCTTTCTTTACACCGCATCCTACCCTTACCCTCCCCCGGTGACCATCCGTTATCACGCGCCGCTCGGACACCAATATCCAGCTAGTCCCACCCACGCCCACCATCAAAGGATTTACCAGCGAACGAACACCTTGAGTTACTTCACCATCCCTTCTCAATCCTTACATTTCCCTCATCCCTATCCCCATCTCATTTTCCCCACCTTTCCCAATAATATTGACCATTGCTACCTCGTTTCTCCTTATAAAAATACGTGTTTCTCTGTTTTTTTAACAACCAAAAATAGCAGTGAATGAGCTCATTTTATCAATTCACAAAGAACGCAAAAGCTGAAATTCTCCTTAGTTGATTGCATATAATGTAGACGTCTTCATGCAAATAGTCTTTTACTTTTACTCAAGATTGTACGGAATATCAGTGTCTAACCCGAAGTCCTACACTACTGTTCATAGACTAAGCCCTTTAGATTAATCAAACGATTTCGTGAAGATGGGCGTGGAATATTTTCGCCATCTTTAGAGAGAACCTTTAAATTTCCACATTCGTTCAAACATGATACTCAACATTATGCATCTACATGAAACCAAAGACCGTTATTCTCATGCGTGTGATTTTATGGCTCAGTAAGTTCCAACTCCTTGTTTTGCAATTTCTATCATTACAGCTATGGAAGTCTATACGCGCAATAGAATAATGCTAGAAGTATTACAAATAAATCTATATTAATCCCCTTGTCCTCAAAAATACTGAAAAAAAAGAATAAAAGGCAGCTGATCGTGGTAAGCCCTTTTTCCAGAATCTTCTTCGTTGCTTCACCTCCACGATTAAAACATGGAACCACCATCGCCGAAAGAACTTTTAGTTCAAAGGCAGCCTTACCCGCTACATTTCGGTGGCGCGGCGGACATTTTCGTTCCTTTATTTGCCTGATGGAATGAAATCAGACTTTTTATTTTCCTGATGACTGGCCATAAATTACGTGATTACTAAGTCAAGTATAGGTATGAAGAAGTGCGTACGAAAAATGCTTTCATTATTGCTCAAAAATTTGAATGGTACCTGACTGTGAACATTCCAATATTGGTTCAAAAATTGTTCGAATATGATTCAATTCAAAATGATTACAAATGAAAGAATAGGGGCTTTGCCTCCCCTATTTAACTTGTTGTGGTTTAACTTGCCTTAGGCCGAATTCATACATTGGTCACGCCAAAGTACATCTGAGTTTTACGCACACTCCTTTAAGTATACCTACGTAGATTTAAAAAAAAACGTTCCTCAATTCTTTCAGGCAATGGAAAATTTAAATTACTTAGAGGAGAGAATTACGTACACATGATCTACTCATTACTCAATACACTGTATAATTCTTGAATTACTACTGAGGCTAATTCATTACAGTCATAACCAGGCGCACGAGTTTGAAAAGGGTTGATTATCGTCCCTAAATAGAAGTGGGAGAGGTTTATATGCATTTTGTGGCTTACGGTGGATCATCATTTTTCACTTGTATTTTCCTTCCAAGTTTTACAAAATCCGGGCGGGAGAATAAAAGGAGGTTTGGAATAAAGGAGATGAAAGGGTCCAAGAGCGGCACCAACTCCTCCAGGTCCTTCGCTCCTTAAGAGCGGATTCCCAAGCGAGTGCTTGTTCCATGCCTCAACCAATCTCCAATTTTCTCCCACACCAGTGTCATAAACTTTGCAAGTTAAGTATAACAAGGCAGACGAAGAAAGATAAGGAGAAGGCCGTGGGATGGAGAAAGGTGGAGGGGGGGGAGGGGGCGGTTGGGNCGTGGGATGGAGAAAGGTGGAGGGGGTGGAGGGGGCGGTTGGGGGCGGGAGAGAGAGGTTTTTGAGGACGGGCTGTCAGAATTGCTTAGGGGGAAGGAGGGGGTGGAGGAGGAGCGGCCGCGAACGGGTCAAGGCGGAGGACGACGCGGGAGGTGGAAGACTTAGCGTGCACGTGGTAGATGGCGAAGGCACTTGCTGCAGCGGTGTTCGATAAGCGTCGTCTGGTAAGGACCGTTAACATCAAAAGGGTTCACGCTTCGGCTGCCTGCCTCGGTGCATTCTGCGCCCGACGCGACGCATCTACGTCACTCTCTGCTCCCTTTAATCTCAGCTGCATATCGTCGAACACGATCACCAACGCGCGTCCTAAATAGCGGGAGTTGAAGGTGTAAGGGTAAAAGGCTAGACGGGGAGGAAGTGAGTGAAGAAGTTACGTCTACCCCTGTCCATTTTCTGTTCCCCCATCTCCGATGGAACACTGGGACGGCCTAAGGAAAGACGGAGCATCACCAGCTATTCAGAAATATGAGAGATCACGAAAAAAACAATTAGAGCGATAAACTGCAGTGCGGACAGGTTTAAAATATAATTTTTCCCGCGAACGATAAGATATAAGAATAACTGCCAAAGGGAAGAAAACAATATTTACGCTAATTAGCCTGGTTTGTATTAATCTACATAAAATTTATTTTTTATTGAAACTCCTATGGTGGTATTTTACGCCTACCTGGATATAGTAGCTCAAGTAAATCTCCAAAATGTATTACCATCGCTTAAATTACATAGCTTCTCCGTTTGTTAATAACATTTGAGAAACATATTTTTGAAAATGCATGTCAGGTGAGTAAAAACCCCCTGCCACGATGCTTATATTGGCTTGCAAGGTACCACGTAGACGTATTTAACTTTTCATCGACGCTTGAGTTAAATTTCTGGAGATACCAATTAACGCTGAACATGTCGATACCCCAGTGCAAACTACTTAAAATTCACATCTTGTATCAAAATAACTGAGAAAATATTGTTCAAATATCAATGAGATTTAAAAACTTGTAATTCATAGTAAAAAAACACTGTTACACAATATTTGTTCTTCAAACTTTCACTTTTATCTAAAGGAAATTTATCATAAAAAGTGTGTGCATCTAATATTTATCAATATTTATAAAATAATGGTGCAGCAAAGTAGTACCGGGGCAAAGATAAATCCGATGGCGTTAATCATAATAAGATAGTGGCGGCTCTGGGATCATTTCGACAACTTTTTTAAATATAAGTTGGAGGTTCTGATGCAGTGGGTTTCCTATCGAAATGCACCCGACCAAAAAGTCATTTAAAGGATTGTTAAAAGTATAATAGGAATGAGGCAATAAGGTGGGTTCTGATATTTTTGTATGATACAAAACTCTGTACACCCTCGCTTGTATCTCCATCTTGAAGCGATGAGGGGGCTTGTGTGTAAGTGATCCTGAGAGCTATGCCGGCGGGATCTTATGCTCCTGGTAGGGCCACCCAAGCCGGACAGGTCGAAGGTGATAGGACAGACAAAGAGAGATACCATGGTCCTCCAGGTTGGGGGTTGGGCGTAGGGCTGACAAATCAACACCGTAAAATAAACTTAACGTTACAGAACCAATACATAAGCCTCGGATGTTGGATGGATACAATGGAAAACGACCCTGGCGAATACAACGGAATAACGATTT
>LYUA01000536.1:242463-253558 GCA_002093875.1 Calopteryx splendens | reverse complement strand
GCTCAGCTCTCACTGGACTACCATGCTCTCTATTTTTTTCTATATGCATGTACTATATACCAGGATATTTTCATATTTTGTTGTTTCAATGTTCCATGAAGTAGGTAATAGATTTCAGAATGAGTGAGAAAGTGAATTGAAGATGGTGATGAAGGTCTTTAAGTGTTTTGTTCTGAATAAAGGCAATGAAAATGTTGTTTGTCCTTCCATCAGTTTGACTGGTAAATTCCAACATTATCTACCCAGCATGCATTTAAGGGTAATTTACTCACAAACAAAGAAATTGGTGAATTTGATGGGCTAAAACTATATTTTGCTAAAAAAAACTTTTTAAACAGAAAATTCTTGAAGTATATAACCGAGTTTCACTGTATGCAAACAACCATTTCTGGCTTACAAGATTGCAAAACATTAGAACAAATTGATTAGGGCAAATTTTTTCAACAGTAAAACAATTTTCAGTGGAAAATGAAAGTCAAACTAATGACATTGACCATAAGATCATGTTATAATGTCATTTCATCTTAAGAGAGAGTGGACAAAATATTGTAGCAAATTGGGGATCAAACTATACTCGAGTACATATGGTAATTGACACCAGCACACAAATGTACAACTATCATGAAAATGCTAACATTTTATTTTTTTATACAATCACCAAGGGTGGTACTACAATTTATTCAAACTCTGTGAGGAACTTTCATTATTTTATTGAAATTGTGTACCGAGTTTCACTGTATGCAAACAACTATTTCTGGCTTACAAGATTGCAAAATAGTAGAACAAATTGATTACGGCAAAATTAGGCCGAACCGAAGGCAGTTGTGGGAGCTGCTGTAGCTCATAAACTATGATTAAAAAGAAGGAAAATAGCTGCATTATAAATTAACATATAATCTTTCAAAAAAAACTACCCATTGACCACAGCTAATCTGATCATTATTATTACACTTTGTACCTTCTTATACTGAAGGATATATCAACAGAATATTTCCAGTTTCAAAACTGGATTAGATCAATGGCCATTCTTCTCTAGCTTTCTCACGAGTAAAAAAATGGTTTTTTCATCATATCAATTATTGTTTGAGAAATATAAAGCCAAGTTTTGAGATATTCATGAACAAGTGTTATTTTTTATTCCATTAGTCCAAGAATTTGTAGACAAATGGTAATGAGTTGTTAATGCAGAGGGTTATAAACTGTCACAGAGCGACATGATATTGTCCTAGCCATTTTCTACCAACAAATACTCTGCCTACCTCTCACACTATCCAGATTCTCTCCAGTTCATATCTATTTTACCTGCTGTAGCATTCATCAGCTTACCCTTCCAAGGGATTTTCACATACCTATCTATTACAATGGGCGGCAAACCGATTATTCCCTCTCATTCCTCAGCTTATGTGTCAGTATATACACATCAAAGGTACTCACACTTATGCATCCCTTTGTTTCAGGGAGCTTTCACTACCCACAAATTTTATTTACAGGACACTTTGGACAACAAGAAATAAGCTCAGTATAAGCTTACCTAAGCTCCCAGCACTGGCTTATATACCACCTAGTATTTTTGTGTATTTCAACAGCTTCAGTAAAATTAAAACAAAAATATTTTAAAAACAGAAAAAATGAAACATTTAAGAGAAAAGAATTATAATGTTTTTTAATATTACAAAAAGTAAGAAACATGAGTGCTTTCAGCCAGCATATAGAGAGGATAGGGTTGTTCATTGCAATATGAATCTTGATTTTAGTCAGGAATTTATACATAAACAGAAAAAAATAATTTTGGTAAAACGTTTCTTCTGTGGTCAACCCTTAACGCTAGAAGGCTGTCCTTTCCCTGGAATACACCGAGTGAAATGTCACCTTGTTTCAGGATTAATGTGTCATAAACCTGCAATCAGCAGGTTTTAATTTCTCCAGGGATCTCTCTTCTTGCTTTGTTGATGATCCCAACTAAGCTTGTGGACTTTTGCCTCAACTTTTCTGCAAGATGGAGAAAAGTGAAAAAGTTGTCAAAAGTTACCCTCCTCCTATTGTTAAGAAAAGGGTACATCAAATTGAGTACAATGAGGTCACGTATCACTGGACCTCAAATTAACTTTCACTAAGTATGGAAAATCATTTATGGTGTACTTCTTGTCCTTGTCTACTGCAAGCCTAAATTATGCTCCATATTTATTAGGCTTGCCTGGCATAAATTGTGTAAAGCAGCAGCAGGCTTCAAAGGGAAAAGTTGTTTATCAATTGTTATATAAGGTTCTAGCATATAACATGCCTCACAGTTCTTTAAAAATTTGTTCCAAACGTGGGGGACATATGCAAACTTGACAGTAGCCAGTTGAGCCCATCACGTAGATCTTATGTCAAATCTGAGAAAGCACAGAATTTTCATCCTCCATGACTTTCTAGTACAGGGGCACCTCCACATGCACATATAGCAATACCATGGCCCCTAGAGTGTCCTCCAACTGGTAGTCTCCCTCTTCCATACCTTTGATTCCTCTGTCAAATAATTGTAAAGAAAATAAATTACACTGAACATGTACTGAAATGACAATTTTCTTGCATTAAAAAACTATGCTCCAAGTGATATGGTATCTTTCATGGATCTTCTGCCACTGTCTACTGGCTGAGAATCAAGATCGTCCATATCAGATTCCGAGGGTGAGGGCATTGTTGACCAAAAAGAAGCCAATCCTTGCCACTCTGAGAGTCACCATTATCACCAAAAACATGATCAGAACCAAACTCATTCTCAGAAAGCTCTTGCAGTGTAGTCAAAAGCTGTTCAAGCATCTACCCCACCCATACCATGTTGACAGCACGCTATCAGGAGACACCACCAAATATGCGCGAATAAATATTTTGTGTGCCTAATACTCAAATGCAGCAATTCAAGTGTAAACACAATTGATTGTGCCAATGCTTGCAGCACACTGTAAAACAGGAGGAGGACAGAAATCAAGAGCCTGGCAAAAGGGAAAGAAAAGTCACCTGAGGGCAGGGAGGATGGGTGTATAGGATAATGATGAGCAATTAACCTGTGAACATATTTTCTGTTTTTGGATAACTGGTTAAAAAGCAAAAAGGGAGTATGATGTAATGGGTTGTGTATTATTTCTATGCAGGGATCAGATATGCCCCTCTGGTCTCAAAGGCCAAAGTAAAATTTTATGGGGAAGCAAAACAGCATCAATGACTATGATCATCAGATCACTCTTTAATGAGAAGAATAAAATTTCATTAAACTGCATCCCACTCCGTCAAAAATTGCGGAAATGTGGTGGATTGAAAAATGAAAAAGGGTCAGATTTGACCCCTCCAGCCACCTAGCCCCTCGTTGAGTGAGAGAGAGAGAGAGGGTTGAGTGCTTTGATGTGTAGCCAATTATAACTTAGAAACTAGGTGACAGATTGAAGAAGAGAAAATATGGGTATTTTTACATTCAATTTTTAAAATATATCAGATATAGAATTATAAATTGTTGTGAATTAGCATAATATGTTTATATGAATAATATCATAAATTTTTAAAACCAGTCAAAAAAGTACAACTAACACATTATGTTCGGGAAAATGATTAACTGAAAATTATTACCTAATTAAGAATTGCATCCCTAGAAAAATAAAAAAATAACCAAAATAAACAATGGAGGTAGGTACTGAAGAAATTTAAAATGATGCTTACAGTAAAGAATTAAATATGGTAAAAATCTCTGTTCTATGACCTTTGGCAGAATTAACCCCACACTACTACTTTCTTCTGCTGCAAGATTCTTAAAGTCACCATCCATGTTGACTAGCTCATTTATGGTGAATAATAGTTTTTTTTTCATTTTTCCCTCATATACCAATGAAAATCTGGATTTCACTGCATACTGGCTTTTTTTAAACATAGTGGAAATAGAGAGAATATTTTGAGGCCACAATGTATTTTATACATCACAATCTGCACAGAGATACATACAAAAAGACCAAAAAAAGGTGCCCTTATGCACTGGTTATTACTTAGGTGCACTTCATCATAAAACAAAATACCACAAGAAAATTTGTAAGAAATTGTATAGAAAATACAGCACCCATCATAGTCAAAGATCTACTGACAGTTTCAAAAATTGTTTACAGACATATTTACAGAAATGCCTACATGAGTTCCTGAGAAATTAAGCACAAATCTTTCAGAGAAAAGGGAATGCACTAGGAAAAGGTAGTGCAGATCAACATATACAGTTTTTGGGAGAAAATACACATTGATGCTTCAGTTCAATACAGCAACAACTCAGTAAACTGCTATTTGAAGTCATTACATACTTGCTAGGAACTAGTCATAAGCATTATGATGAGTTCAAAATGAAAAAAATGTATCCAAATACAAATGCTGAAGTTCTTTCAGCAAAATTCAGCTAAAAGTTTTTACATTCTATATCGAACTATATTTTCATTCACTGGAAACCAATTCCATAAATCAACTAATATTCAGAAATAACTTTTATGTATTCCTGCATTAAACTGAGCCATCAACATCCAATCATATATTCTTCAATATCACTGTGCATTTTAAAAAATACGCATATACTTTTTTTGTGTTGTATTTCAGGAATACCAAGTCTTATACAGCAAAACCTCTACTCAAGCACAAAATATTGACAACAATTCTATGATATTTAAGTGCCTCAGAAAATGACTGGAATGACAAACTAAAACCATATTACTTCCTAACATAAACATGCAAAAATGTGTTCAATTACTGCCACTTCAGAAGTAGGCATAGAATAACCGGTAGTAGTTTCAACTCAAATTCATGTAAAAAGTATTCAGGATTCATGTCAATGACATACATATACAATAACATTAGTAGGCTGAAAAGTTAGAGGTTTTGCCATGTTCAAGAGTATAAATAAGCTACACAGGAAACATGATTGATAAAATCAAATTTATCTGCTGCTATCAAATTCATACTGTTAAATAAAAAGATATTGCATGCTTCATATTAAATTTGTTAACCTAAAAGAATAAACAAAAAGAACTAAATACTGGGTATACTTCCACATTTTTTATGTTTTCAGCAACTCGTAATTATTTTGAAAATGTTATGACAGACCAGAATAATTAATATTTTAAAATTGAAACATATTAACATGCATGCATGGAGGTGTTTAAGTGCTTATTTCAAACATTTAATTGTGTTCAATCATATTATTTTAAGATTATGGAGGTAACCATTCACATTTCAGCAGTAATTGATTCCACAGAAGTGACTTTTACTGTAATAACAGTCCTTACACAAATTATCCACGATACATTTTAAATAACATGCCATAACTTGTAACAAAATATGTATCCCATTGAAATTATTTTTACTACGTAAATAAAATTAAGCAAGGCAAAAACGAAATGGTGACACACTTAAACAGATAAATGTGTGCATTTAAAATATTTATGTTACATCAACTATTAAATATTAAAAGAGATAATCAAAATTCTAAAATATTCTGTCTTTAAAATGTAATGATGTAGAGATTTCACTGTAAAAAACATGATAGCAAAGAGATTTGATCTCCTCAAATAATACCATGACTGAGTATATGTACACACTTTAAATATCCAAGCAAATATAACAAGACACATAATGCTTAATTTATCATAATAATTTAAAACTACAGAAGAAAAAAAATTTTCCAACAAATCTTAAAACAAATCCCTTACAGTTTTAAAGATAAAAATCATATTACACATGCATTTTTTCACAAAGGCATAATACTCATTGACAACCATCTTGGATTGAAAACACAGGACACATCAATAATAAGATCAAATAAAAATAAAATCAATATGCGCATAACCAAATTGACAATTTTGGTAACTTCATATGATTTCCACCATAAAAGAAAAAATTAAAACTAATGTAAATTATTAGCTTACTTCACTAAGGTAACAGAATAAAACTTTTTCCCTGAAACATAAAAATGTAACATGTAAATATTTTAAAATTTCAGCAAAAATATAAATAGCATTTTTTTCCTACCAAAATATGATCCGAATTTTCATGAATGGTATCACATAGACAACAATAAAATAAATAACACAGCCATTTAGGAGATTTTATAATCTTAATTTTCAGGATGTAAATCACAGTCAGCACGAAGGTAAGGATGAGATGCACATGTAAAGTGATACACATAGGGCCTGTCATGGAAATTGTGTCTTCCAGCAACATGACGAATGACTCCTCCTTCCAAGAGGTGCTTCCCATAGCGAGCCCCTTCGGCTCTGTCATGAACCAGACCAACCTCAAGCAGCCACGCAACAAGATCACTACCCTTGAACCTACCACAACCCACTTCTGGCCTTTCACCTACTCCTCCAATGCTCATCACACTGCTTGTGCCACTTGACCTGGTTAAAGTAAAAGTCACTCTGGTTATTATGTACAGCTATTGCCTAATACATAAATAAACTTTTTTTATCCATTGAAAGTCTGCCACCTCAGTTTTAAAGTGGATACATCAAGAGTTTAAGTTATCCTGAGACCTGAAAATGCATTATGCCCTTAAAAATTCCACATTAAACAGACAAAACAAATTTTTTTATCAGACTTAAAGCATAATTCCAAAACCTAGGAGTACTGGAGTTTTTGTCACCTCTTGTACTGTAAATGCCTGCATGCCTGATTTAATGTATATATGCAAGTTACATAAGCCTGAAATACCTTTACAAACACCTTTAGTACCTGATGATGATGCCTATGCTTTGAAACTGGTAGTACCAAAGTAAATTTTACAGTGAAAATATATATAGTGTACTTATTAAGTTATTTTCCACATATGTTTTCATATGGCATATGGTTAGGGTAAGCAACATTTTATGGAAAAGGGCCTTGTAGAGAGTTAAGGTTTTTAAGTAGTGCATAAATGATTTTTTTTTAATAACTTACAATAAGAACTTGGGTATTTGTCAAATTCTCATGGGCCACACATTAGTACCTCATGTAAAGTACACTAGGAAAACCCTGACATACAGTATGTACCTTACAATACAGGTCACTACAGTCATCTTTATAGATAAAAATAAGGTGCTTGTATATAATTAGGCAATAAAAAGGTTCAGATGGTAAAGAGCAAGAACTACCACATACCCTCCTATACAGCAATAGGTTTGCTGTTACTGCATGATCCAGCAAAGGAATATAAGAACATGGTATTTGGTAGGCGAAAAACAAAATTACAGAAACATTGTTCTTGCTGCTTCTAATGTGGTAAAAGTTGATTTTTAATTGACTATGTTCATATTCTTCTGAATGTGAAAAACTAATATTAGGACTGTAGCATATAACCAGAAATACTTATGTACATAGTAGTGAATAGCTTATAAGTCCTACCAGAATACTCAATTACATATTATGTATGAATAACAAATTTCTTTTACCTCCTTTGCTTCTTAATATCACGACGGCAATTAGCAAGGTGATGCCTAAAAAACCGCATGCAGACTTCTTTTGTCTCTTCACTCAATTCATTCCAATCTTTCTGACTTGGTGCCTCCTCTCCATACCACCATTTATGCCACCTGTAATACATAGGAGGCATTAAAGACACCGTGAGACTTGTCCATTCACTTCTGATTCACTAAACATAATATTATTTGACAATTACTACTAAAGTATGCTAAAATATAATAAATAAATACTAAAAACATACAGTAAACTTCCGATTATCTGTGGATCTCCTAATTTTTTGGTATTGGTGGAATGGTGTGAGAATTGGTGGAGGGCAATGGGATGGCTTGTTTACCTGCAGACGAAAAGGGCCATTCATGATGGAATGCAAGAGAAGAGATACTAAGCTGCTGACATTGTTTTTATATTCCTTAATCCTTTCATGCCTAATGTCAGATATACATGTCACAAGCTAACCTTCACTGAACACTGAACCCTGTGTATATCTGTCGGATATTTTGCTTTGGCAGGAAACGAATGTTGAAAGTGTCATGACAGTGCCTGTAAGAGACGGGAGCATGAAAGTGAAGTTACCAAGGATAAAATTCTATCCATTGGGTACCCTCTCAGTGGGGCACCAGTCCTTTCCCTTGGAAACTGGACAGAGGTAAGTTTGACTTTTCATTGCACCAGTAGCCCCTTTCATGGCAGTAAACAGTAAAATATTTGTTTATACAATGGTTTTACTACAGAAATGCTTAGTCAAAAATGTTTACCTCAGAAATAAATTTCATGATCCATTTATAAGAAAACCAGGAAATAGGTAATTAACGTTAAAATCAGATGAAATGTTGAAACACAAGACTGCATTTTTTTTGCATGCACTCATTCACCATTGGCATGGCGTTACTCTTCCATACAATATCCCTGTTAATATTAATGGTAGAGGTTCATTTAAAAATAGTAAATTCACAGCTATATCAAAAGAATTAATTTCCTAGATTATATTTTTTGACAAAAAAACAAATATTTCTTAAGCAAAACCACTGCATAAACAATTTTTTGACCATAGACTCATGCCATAAGAGGAGCTGCTTATGCCACAAAGGATGTAACTTACCTGAGTCCATTTTCAGAGGAAAGGGACAGGTGCCCTGCTGAGAGGGGACCCAACGGGTAGAATTTCATACCAGGGAGATTTTTTGTACAGGAAGCATTAACAAAGTGTTCAATACAGAGATGTAGGGAGTCTCTTCATGGTATTCAGTGGATTAGAGGTATTTCCCAGTGAATTCCACCAGTGCAAAAAGGTTAAGAGGGATGGTATGGAATGTGGAGGTATTCTACCACCTCCATCAGTCACCACCAAAATGAGTAGTCCTTCCCCACACACAAAGGTAATAACTGAAGAAAGCAGGGAAGGTGGCTACAAAGTATGGGAAGTGACTTGATGATTCTTTATGATTCGCACTGCAAGATTAAGCGGGCCCCACTCACAATTACCTCTGGCAATTGAAAACATTACATACTTCATTCCATCATGCAGACTTCATCACTTGGGTTAGGGGTTGTCACACATTAATGAAGTGCCATGACAGTGAAAAATGACTATGAAAAGCAAATGCATTGTCAAATCGATTAAACAGAAACTCGATGTAATTAGCCATTTAGACTAGATGAATATCAAAAAAACTGGACGAAGAATTGGGGATCAGGGTAAAAACAATTCAAGACATTCATACCCAAAAAACCTCTTGTTATTGTGCAACCTCCAAATGATTGTGCAAATGAAACCTCTTGTGTACACTTGTTATTGTGCAACGTCACTAGTGAAATGAAAAAAAGGTTGAAGAAATCTTAACACTGCACTACTATGGTGGTTCAACCAAAAGAGTGCCAAATAAATTCCAGTTTCAAGTCCTATTCTGGCAGAGAAAGCCAAGTTATTCCATGATTCTTTAGGGATTGATGGAGAGTTTTGTGCATCTTCATGGTGGTTGACATGATTTAAAAAGAGATGGATTGAGGATTTACTCATTGGTGGCTGGTTGTGTTTTCTTAAGGCATTTATTTATTTTGGTACCATACCGCAGGGAAGGGAAACCAGAAAGAGCATAAATAGCAGATTATCGTTTCCTATCATTTGTGCACTCTTGACCAGTCCAGATTAGCACAGAAAATCAGGAGATTTTTCTATTCTCAAACACACATGTTGGAGGTTAAATATAATCCCAGAGAGTAATACTGTATCCATAGCAGACAGGAACAGAAGATGTGATAAAAGAAATTATCAAAGACACATTTTAGAACTGTAAATTTATTAGGGATATCGCAACTACTAACAGCTCACATAATACTACCAGCCTTAACATGAACTACCGTATTTGACGGCATTATTCTGCGTGGAAAAAAGGATTTAATGCAGAGTTTAAATTTCCCCGCATCTTAAATGTGAAGGTTCAACCTCCACAGCTTAACTTTCAATAATGAATGCTATTTTTAGCCCATATGGTCTAAACTAGGTACATTGTAGGTGAGCAGAGCATTGATATTATAAATTTCAAAGCAAGTCAGTCAAAATTTTAACTATGAATCATCCTGAAAAAGATTTGAAAACTGAATTTGCACAACTGGTTGCATTAATGCATAATTTCTTGAAAGGAAAATTTCTTCACTAGAAAAAAATATTAATTATATTAGTGTTTGTGTACAACAAATATCAAGTATGGAAGAGTTCAAAATATTATTAAACACATTTTCAAGAAGATTAATGATTATCAATGACTAGAAGTTATTGGTTCAAAAGTCCACACATCTAGTGATTGTGCATACTCTTCCTGCCAGTGATAGAATATAATCACTGCATAGGTAGGCACTTCAAAATGTGCACAAATAGTATGAGTAACTTACAGATTAGTTTTAAAATAAATCACAAAATTATGTTTCTTAGGTGAAGTCTTCCGTATTTTTTTCTGATGGAAACAAATGAAGCAAGGCGAGATAGATTTGAGTAATTTCAAATAACCAGTTAGAAAATACTGTATTCTAGTTTGCTCACCTCGCAAATACTAAAGGTTTCAGTGACTTTATAGCTAGTTTGGTGATTGTTTCCATTGCATGATATCATGTGTGTACATAGAAAACATTTATTTTGTCCATGAGTATCAAAGCGATGGAAAATCTATGGCACACCATTGTACCAACCTCTAAATGTTACCAAAAATGATATATAAGAATCGAATGTAGAAAAGCTATGAGTGAAAGCTCTTATGACTTAATGTTGTTTAATCTACTCAATTGTAGCTGTCATTGGTTTAATGATTGGCTACAGGTTAAAGGTTTGCTACAGGTCATTGCTAAAGACCAGGCATGACTCTCAGTGTAAAAAAGAGAATGCTCATATGGAATATGGACTCAGCTTCAGCAAGAATTGACTTGCATGGAAGCTCATCATACTGATCACTAATTTTTAATGTTGGTATTTACCTACTAAATAGCATAGCACTACAAAAATGTAAAAAAGCTGTTCCTAAAAAGTGTCAAAATTTTGAATCTTTGAGGACATTCACATTGCGCCATGACCAGATGCTACCAACTGAAGAACTTTCACTACATGTATTATTTACCACCACCTTCACTAAATATAGTAAAATAC